>CM062360.1:591013-610390 GCA_031216115.1 Senna siamea | reverse complement strand
AACTCTAATTAGCTTATTAAATCACATTCCTAAACCAATGGTGTTTAGAACTTTTCTATTTGAGCTTTCTTCTTCGCTATGTTTGTCTAATATGTGTTTTCTGTTTCATATTCCATTTCAATTTTAATTCAAATTCTTCTGAACATGCAACCATCTCTTTATGAAATCTAATTGGCTTATTAAATCTCATTCCTAAACCAATGGTGTTTAGAACTTTTCTATTTGAGCTTTCTTCTTCACTAAGTTTGTCTAATATGTGCTTTCGGTTTCATATTCCATTTCAATTCTGATTCAAATTCTTTTGAACATGCAACCATCTCTTTATCAACTCTAATTGGCTTATTAAATCACATTCCTAAACCAATGGTGTTTAGAACTTTTCTATTTGAGCTTTCTTCTTCGTTATGTTTGTCTAATATGTGTTTTTGGTTTCATATTCCATTTCAATTCTAATTCAAATTCTTTTGAACATGCAACCATCTCTTTATCAACTCTAATTAGCTTATTAAATCACATTCCTAGGCCAATGGTTGTTTAGAAGTGTTTTTTTTGAGCTTTCTTCTTCACTAAGTTTGTCTAATATGTGTTTTTGGTTTCATATTCCATTTCAATTCTGATTCAAATTCTTTTGAACATGCAACCATCTCTTTTATCAACTCTAATTGGCTTATTAAATCACATTCCTAGGACAAACGTGTTTAGAAATTTTCTATTTGAGCTTGCTTCTTCACTAAGTTTGCCTAATATGTGCTTTGGGTTTCATATTCCATTTCAATTTTAATTCAAATTCTTTTGAACATGCAACCAGCTCTTTATCAACTCTAATTGGCTTATTAAATCACATTCCTAAACCAATGGTGTTTAGAACTTTTCTATTTGAGCTTTCTTCTTCACTAAGTTTGTCTAATATGTGTTTTTGGTTTCATATTCCATTTCAATTCGATTCAAATTCTTTTGAACATGCAACCATCTCTTTATCAACTCTAATTGGCTTATTAAATCACATTCCTAAACCAATGGTGTTTAGAACTTTTCTATTTGAGCTTTCTTCTTCACTATGTTTGTCTAATATGTGTTTTTGGTTTCATATTCCATTTCAATTCTGATTCAAATTCTTTTGAACATGCAACCATCTCTTTATCAACTCTAATTGGCTTATTAAATCACATTCCTAGGCCAATGGTGTTTAGAACTTTTCTATTTGAGCTTTCTTCTCCACTAAGTTTGTCTAATATGTGTTTTGGTTTCATATTCCATTTCAATTTTAATTCAAATTCTTTTGAACATGCAACCATCTCTTTATCAACTCTAATTAGCTTATTAAATCACATTCCTAAACCAATGGTGTTTAGAACTTTTCTATTTGAGCTTTCTTCTTCGCTATGTTTGTCTAATATGTGTTTTTGGTTTCATATTCCATTTCAATTCTGATTCAAATTCTTTGAACATGCAACCATCTCTTTATGAATTCTAATTGGCTTATTAAATCACATTCCTAAACCAATGGTGTTTTCAACTTTTCTATTTGAGCTTTCTTCTTCGCTATATTTGTCTAATATGTGTTATTGGTTTCATATTCCATTTCAATTTTAATTCAATTATGTTGATCATGCAACCATCTCTTTATCAACTCTAATTAGCTTATTAAATCATATTCCTAGGCCAATCGTGTTTAGAACTTTTCTATTTGAGCTTTCTTCTCCACTAAGTTTGTCTAATATGTGTTTTTGGTTTCATATTCCATTTCAATTCTGATTCAAATTGTTTTGAACATGCAACCATCTCTTTATCAACTCTAATTGGCTTATTAAATCACATTCCTATGCCAATGGTGTTTAGAACTTTTCTATTTGAGCTTTCTTCTTCACTAAGTTTGTCTAATATGTGTTTATGGTTTTTATATTCCATTTCAATTTTGATTCAAATTCTTTTGAACATGCAACCAGCTCTTTATCAACTCTAATTGGCTTATTAAATCACATTCCTAAACCAATGGTGTTTAGAAATTTTCTATTTCAGCGTTCTTCTTCACTAAGTTTGTCTAGTATGTGTTTTTGGATTCATATTCCATTTAAATTCTCATTCAAATTGTTTTAAACATGCAACCATCTCTGTATCAACTCTAATTGGCTTATTAAATCACATTCCTAGGACAAAAGTATTTAGAAATTTTCTATTTGAGCTTGCTTCTTCACTAAGTTTGCCTAATATGTGCTTTGGGTTTCATATTCCATTTCAATTTTAATTCAATTCTTTTGAACATGCAACCATCTCTTTATCAACTCTAATTAGCTTATTAAATCACATTCCTAAACCAATGGTGTTTAGAACTTTTCTATTTAAGCTTTCTTCTTCACTATGTTTGTCTAATATGGGTTTTTGGTATGATATTCCATTTCAATTCTGATTCAAATTCTTTGAAACATGCAATCATCTCTTTAGCAACTCTAATTAGCTTATTAAATCACATTTCTAGGCCAATGGTGTTTAGAACTTTTCTATTTGAGCTTTCTTCTTCGCTATGTTTGTCTAATATGTGCTTTTGGTTTCATATTCCATTTCAATTCTGATTCAAATTGTTTTGAACATGCAACCATCTGTTTAGCAACTCAAATTAGCTTATTAAATCACATTTCTAGGCCAATAGTGTTTAGAACTTTTCTATTTGAGCTTTCTTCTTCGCTATGTTTGTCTAATATGTGTTTTTGGTTTCATATTCCATTTCAATTCTGATTTAAATTCTTTTCAACATGCAACCAGCTCTTTATCAACTCTAATTGGCTTATTTAATCACATTCCTATGACAATGGTGTTTAGAACTTTTTTATTTGAGCTTTCTTCTTCACTAAATTTGTCTATTATGTGTTTTTGGTTTCATATTCCATTTCAATTTTAATTCAAATTGTTTTGAACATGCACCCATCTTTTTATCAACTCTAATTGGCTTATTAAATCACATTCCTAAACCAATGGTGTTTAGAACTTTTCTATTTGAGCTTTCTTCTTCACTAAGTTTGCCTAATATGTGCTTTGGGTTTCATATTCCATTTCAATTTTAATTCAATTCTTTTGAATGTGCAACCATCTCTTTATCAACTCTAATTGGCTTATTAAATCACATTCCTAGGCCAATGGTGTATAGAACTTTTCTATTTGAGCTTTCTTCTCCACTAAGTTTGTCTAATATGTGTTTTTGGTTTCATATTCCATTTCAATTCTGATTCAAATTCTTTTGAACATGCAACCAGCTCTTTATCAACTCTAATTGGCTTATTAAATCACATTCCTAAACCAATGGTGTTTAGAACTTTTCTATTTGAGCTTTCTTCATCACTAAGTTTGCCTAATATGTGCTTTGGGTGTCATATTCCATTTCAGTTTTAATTCAAATTCCTTTAAACATGCAACCAGCTATTTATCAACTCTAATTGGCTTATTAAATCACATTCCTAGGACAAACATGTTTAGAAATTTTCTATTTGAGCTTGCTTCTTCACTAAGTTTGCCTAATATGTGCTTTTGGTTTCATATTCCATTTCAATTCTGATTCAAATTCTTTTGAACATGCAACCATCTTTTTATCAACTCTAATTAGCTTATTAAATCACATTCCTAAACCAATGGTGTTTAGAACTTTTCTATTTAAGCTTTCTTCTTCACTATGTTTGTCTAATATGGGTTTTTGGTTTCATATTTGATTTCTATTACAATTCAAATTCTTTGAAACATTCAACCATCTCTTTATCAACTCTAATTGGTTTATTAAATCATATTCCTAGTGCAATGGTGTTTAGAACTTTTCTATTTGAGCTTTCTTCTTCGTTAAGTTTGTCTTATATGTGTTTTTGGTTTTATATTCCATTTCAATTGTCATTCAAATTCTTTTAAACATACAACCATCTCTTTAACAACTCTAATTTTCTTATTAAATCATATTTCTAAGCAATGGTGTTTAGAACTTTTCTATTTGAGCTTTCTTCTCCACTAAGTTTGTCTAATGTGTGTTTTTGGTTTCATATTCCATTTCAATTCTGATTCAAATTCTTTTGAACATGCAACCAGCTCTTTATCAACTCTAATTGGCTTATTAAATCACATTCCTATGCCAATGGTGTTTAGAACTTTTCTATTTGAGCTTTCTTCTTCGCTATGTTTGTCTAATATGTGTTTTTGGTTTCATATTCCATTTCAATTTTGATTCAAATTCTTTTGAACATGCAACCATCTCTTTATAAACTCTAATTAGCTTATTAAATCACATTCCTAGGCCAAAGGTGTTTAGAACTTTTCTATTTGAGCTTCCTCCTTCACTAAATTTTTCTAATATGTGTTTTTGGTTTAATATTCCATTTCAATTCTAATTCAATTCTTTTGACATGCAACCATCTCTTTATCAACTCTAATTAGCTTATTAAATCACATTCCTAGGCCAATGGTGTTTAGAAATTTTCTATTTGAGCTTTCTTCTTCGCTATGTTTGTCTAATATGTGTTTTTGGTTTCATATTCCATTTCAATTCTGATTCAAATTCTTTTGAACATGCAACCATCTCTTTATCAACTCTAATTGGCTTATTAAATCACATTCCTAAAACAATGGTGTATAGAAATTTTATATTTGAGCTTGGTTCTTCCCTATGTTTGTCAAATATGTGTTTGGGTTTCTTATTCCATTTCAATTCTGATTCAAATTCTTTTGAACATGCAACCATCTCTTTATCAACTCTAATTAGCTTATTAAATCACATTCCTAAACCAATGGTGTTTAGAACTTTTCTATTTGAGCTTTCTTCTTCGCTAAGTTTGTCTAATATGTGTTTTTGGTTTCATATTCCATTTCAATTTGATTCAAATTCTTTTGAACATGCACCCAACTCTTTATCAACACTAATTAGCTTATTTAATCATATTCCTAGGATAAACGTGTTTAGAACTTTTCTATTTGAGCTTTCTTCTTCACTAAGTTTGTCCAATATGTGTTTTTGGTTTCATATTCCATTTCAATTCTGATTCAAATTCTTTTGAACATGCAACCATCTCTTTATCAACTCTAATTGGCTTATTAAATCACATTCCTATGCCAATGGTGTTTAGAACTTTTCTATTTGAGCTTTCTTCTTCACTAAGTTTGTCTAATATGTGTTTTTGGTTTCATATTCCATTTCAATTCTGATTCAAATTCTTTTGAACATGCAACCATCTCTTTATCAACTCTAATTGGCTTATTAAATCACATTCCTAAACCAATGGTGTTTAGAAATTTTCTATTTGAGCTTTCTTCTTCACTAAGTTTGTCTAATATGTGTTTTTGGTTTCATATTCCATTTCAATTCTGATTCAAATTCTTTTGAACATGCAACCAGCCCTTTATCAACTCTAATAGGCTTATTAAATCACATTCCTAGGCAAACGTGTTTAGAAATTTTCTATTTGAGCTTTCTTCTTCACTAAGTTTGCCTAATATGTGCTTTGGGTTTCATATTCCATTTCAATTTTAATTCAATTCTTTTGAACATGCAACCATTTCTTTATCAACTCTAATTAGGTTATTCAATCACATTCCTAAACCAATGGTGTTTAGAACTTTTCTATTTGAGCTTTCTTCTCCACTAAGTTTGTCTAATATGTGTTTTTGGTTTCATATTCCATTTCAATTCTGATTTAAATTTTTTTGAACATGCAACCAGATCTTTATCAACTCTAATTGGCTTATTAAATCACATTCTTAGCCAAATGGTGTTTAGAACTTTTCTATTTGAGCTTTCTTCTTCGCTATGTTTGTCTAATATGTATTTTTGGTTTCATATTCCATTTCAATTTTAATTCAATTCTTTTGAACATGCAACCATCTCTTTATCAACTCTAATTGGCTTATTAAATCACATTCCTAAACCAATGGTGTTTAGAACTTTTCTATTTGAGCTTTCTTCTTCACTAAGTTTGTCTAATATGTATTTTTGGTTTCATATTCCATTTCAATTCTGATTCAAATTCTTTTGAACATGCAACCATCTCTTTATCAACTCTAATTGGCTTATTAAATCACATTCCTAGGCAAACGTGTTTAGAAATTTTCTATTTGAGCTTGCTTCTTCACTAAGTTTGCCTAATATGTGCTTTGGGTTTCATATTCCATTTCAATTTTAATTCAATTATTTAGAACATGCAACCATCTCTTTATCAACTCTAATTAGCTTATTAAATCACATTCCTAAACCAATGGTATTTAGAACTTTTCTATTTGAGCTTTCTTCTTCGCTAAGTTTGTCTAATATGTGTTTTTGGTTTCATATTCCATTTCAATTCTGATTCAAATTCTTTTGAACATGCAACCAGCTCTTTATCAACTCTAATTGGCTTATTAAATCACATTCCTAGAAAAAACGTGTTTAGAAATTTTCTATTTGAGCTTGCTTCTTCACAAAGTTTGCCTAATATGTGATTTTGGTTTCGTATTCCATTTCAATTTTGATTCAATTCTTTTGAACATGCAACCATCTCTTTATCAACTCTAATTGGCTTATTAAATCACATTCCTAAACCAATGGTGTTTAGAACTTTTCTATTTGAGCTTTCTTCTCCACTAAGTTTGTCTAATATGTGTTTTTGGTTTCATATTCCATTTCAATTCTGATTTAAATTCTTTTGAACATGCAACCATCTCTTTATCAACTCTAATTGGCTTATTAAATCACATTCCTACGGCAATGGTGTTTAGAAATGTTCTATTTGTGCTTTGTTCTTCATTAATTTTGTCTAATATGTGTTTGGGTTTCATATTCCATTTCAATTTTAATTCAATTCTTTTGAACATGCAACCATCTCTTTATCAACTCTAATTAGCTTATTCAATCACATTCCTAAACCAATGGTGTGTAGAAGTTTTCTATTTGGGCTTTCTTCTCCACTAAGTTTGTCTAATATGTGTTTTTGGTTTCATATTCCATTTCAATTCTGATTCAAATTCTTTTGAACATGCAACCAGCTCTTTATCAACTCTAATTGGCTTATTAAATCACATTCCTAGGCCAAATGGTGTTTAGAAGTTTCTTATTTGAGCTTTCTTCTTCACTAAGTTTGCCTAATATGTGCTTTGGGTTTCATATTCCATTTCAATTTTAATTCAAATTCTTTTGAACATGCAACCATCTCTTTATCAACTCTAATTAGCTTATTAAATCACATTCCTAAACCAATGGTGTTTAGAACTTTTCTATTTGAGCTTTCTTCTTCACTAAGTTTGTCTAATATGTGTTTTTGGTTTCATATTCCATTTCAATTCTGATTCAAATTCTTTTGAACATGCAACCATCTCTTTATCAACTCTAATTGGCTTATTAAATCACATTCCTTGGACAATGGTGTTTAGAAATTTTCTATTTGAGCTTTCTTCTTCACTAAGTTTGCCAAATATGTATTTTTGGTTTCATATTCCATTTCAATTTTAATTCAATTCTTTTGAACATGCAACCATCTCTTTATCAACTCTAATTAGCTTATTAAATCACATTCCTAAACCAATGGTGTTTAGAACTTTTCTATTTGAGCTTTCTTCTCCACTAAGTTTGTCTAATATGTGTTTTTGGTTTCATATTCCATTTCAATTCTGGTTCAAATTCTTTTGAACATGCAACCAGCCCTTTATCAACTCTAATTGGCATATTAAATCACATTCCTAGAAAAAACGTGTTTAGAAAATTTCTCTTTGAGCTTGCTTCTTAACTAAGTTTGCCAAATATGTGCTTTGGGTTTCATATTCCATTTCAATTTTAATTCAATTATTTTGAACATTCAACCATCTCTTTATCAACTCTAATTGGCTTATTAAATCACTTTCCTAAACCAATGGTGTTTAGAACTTTTCTATTTAAGCTTTCTTCTTCGCTGTGTTTGTCTAACATGTTTTTTTGGTTTCAGATTCCATTTCATTTCTGATTCAAATTCTTTTGAACATGCACCCAGCTATTTATCAAATCTAATTGGCTTATGAAATCATATTCCTAGAAAAAACATGTTTAGAAATTTTCTATTTGAGCTCGCTTCTTCACTAAGTTTGCCAAATATGTGCTATGGGTTTCATATTCCAATTCAATTTTAATTCAATTCTTTTGAACATGCAACCATCTCTTTATCAACTCTAATTGGCTTATTAAATCACTTTCCTAAAGCAATGGTGTTTAGAAGTTTTCTATTTGAGCTTTCTTCTCCACTAAGTTTGTCTAATATGTGTTTTTGGTTTCATATTCCATTTCAATTCTGATTCAAATTCTTTTGAACATGCAACCAGCCCTTTATCAACTCTAATAGGCTTATTAAATCACATTCCTAGGATAAACGTGTTTAGAAATTTTCTATTTGAGCTTGCTTCTTCACTAAGTTTGCCTAATATGTGCTTTGGGTTTCATATTCCATTTCAATTTTAATTCAATTCTTTTGAACATGCAACCATCTCTTTATCAACTCTAATTAGCTTATTAAATCACATTCCTAAACCAATGGTGTTTAGAACTTTTCTATTTGAGCTTTCTTCTTCGCTATGTTTGTCTAATATGTATTTTTGGTTTCATATTCCATTTCAATTCTGATTCAAATTCTTTTGAACATGCAACCAGCTCTTTATCAACTCTAATTGGCTTATTAAATCACATTCTTCGGCCAATGCTGTTTAGAACTTTTCTATTTCAGCTTTTTACGTCACAAAATTTGTCTAATATGTGTTTTTGGTTTCATATTCCATTTCAATTCTGATTCAAATTCGTTTAAACATGCAACCATCACTTTATCAACTCTAATCGCTTATTAAATCACATTCCCAGCCAAACGGTGTTTAGAATTTTCTATTTGAGGTTTCTTCTTCACTAAGTTTGCCTAATATGTGTTTATGGTTTTTATATTCCATTTCAACTGTAATTTAAAATCTCTTAAACATGCAACCATCTCTTTATCTACTCTAATTACCTTATGAAATCACATTCCTAGGCCAATGGTGTTTAGATGTTTTCTATTTGAGCTTTCTTCTCCACTAAGTTTGTCTAATATGTGTATTTGGTTTCATATTCCATTTCAATTCTGATTCAAATTCTTTTGAACATGCAACCATCTCTTTATCAACTCTAATTGGCTTATTAAATCACATTCCTAGGGCAAACGTGTTTAGAAATTTTCTATTTGAGCTTGCTTCTTCACTAAGTTTGTCTAATATGTATTTTTGGTTTCATATTCCATTTGAATTTTCATTCAATTCTTTTGAACATGCAACCATCTCTTTATCAACTCTAATTAGCTTATTAAATCACATTCCTAAACCAATGGTATTTAGAACTTTTCTATTTGAGCTTTCTTCTTCGCTATGTTTGTCTAATATGTATTTTTGGTTTCATATTCCATTTCAATTCTGATTCAAATTCTTTTGAACATGCAACCATCTCTTTATCAACTCTAATTGGCTTATTAAATCACATTCCTAAACCAATGGTGTTTAGAACTTTTCTATTTGAGCTTTCTTCTTCACTAAGTTTGTCTAATATGTATTTTTGGTTTCATATTCCATTTCAATTCTGATTCAAATTCTTTTGAACATGCAATCATCTCTTTATTAACTCTAATTGGCTTATTAAATCACATTCCTATGCCAATGGTATTTAGAACTTTTCTATTTGAGCTTGCTTCTTCATTCAATTTGTCTAATATGTGCTTTGGGTTTCATATTCCATTACAATTTTAATTCAATTCTTTCGAACATGAAACCATCTCTTTATCAACTCTAATTAGCTTATTAAATCACATTCCTAACCCCATGGTGTTTAGCACTTTTCTATTTGAGCTTTCTTCTTCACTAAGTTTGTCCAATATGTATTTTTGGTCTCATATTCCATTTCATTTCTGATTCAAATTCTTTTGAACATGCAACCAGCTCTTTATCAACTCTAATTGGCTTATTAAATCACATTCTTCGGCCAATGGTGTTTAGAAGTTTTGTATTTCACCTTTTTGCGTCACAAAATTTTTCTAATATGTGTTTTTGGTTTCATATTCCATTTCAATTCTGATTCAAATTCTTTTGAACATGCAACCATCTCTTTATCAACTCTAATTAGCTTATTAAATCACATTCCTCGGCCAATGGTGTTTAGATGTTTTCTATTTTAGCTTTCTTCTCCACTAAGTTTATCTAATATGTGTTTTTGGTTTCATATTCCATTTCAATTCTGATTCAAATTCTTTTAAACATTCAATCATCACTTTATCAACTCTAATTGGCTTATTAAATCACATTCCTATGACAAACGTATATAGAAATTTTTTATTTGAGCTTGCTTCTTCGCTAAGTTTGCCTAATATGTGCTTTAGGTTTCATATGCCATTTCAATTTTAATTCAATTCTTTTGAACATGCAACCATCTCTTTATCAACTCTAATTAGCTTATTAAATCACATTCCTAAACCAATGGTGTTTAGAACTTTTCTATTTGAGCTTTCATCTTCGCTATGTTTGTCTAATATGTATTTTTGGTTTCATATTCCATTTCAATTCTGATTCAAATTCTTTTGAACATGCAACCAGCTCTTTATCAACTCTAATTGGCTTATTAAATCACATTCCTAGGGCAAACGTGTTTAGAAATGTTCTATTTGAGCTTGCTTCTTCACTAAGTTTGTCTAATATGAGTTTTTGGTTACATATTTCATTTCAACTCTGATTCAAAATCTCTTAAAAAAGCAATCATCTCTGTATCAACTCTAATTGGCTTATTCAATCTCATTCTTGGGCCAATGGTGTTTAGAAATTCTTTATTTGAGCATTCTTCTTCACTAAGTTTGTCTAATATGTGTTTTTTGTTACATATTCCATTTCAATTCTGATTCAAATTCTTTTGAGCATGAAACCATCTCTTTATCAACTCTAATTAGCTTATTAAATCACATTCCTAGGCCAATGGTGTTTAGAAGTTTTCTATTTGAGCTTTCTTCTCCACTAAGTTTGTCTAATATGTGTTTTTGGTTTCATATTCCATTTCAATTCTGATTCAAATTCTTTTGAACATGCAACCATCTCTTTATCAACTCTAATTGGCTTATTAAATCACATTCCTAGGATAAACGTGTTTAGAAATTTTCTATTTGAGCTTGCTTCTTCACTAAGTTTGCCTAATATGTGCTTTGGGTTTCATATTCCATTTCAATTTTAATTCAATTCTGTTGATCATGCAACCATCTCTTTATCAACTCTAATTAGCTTATTAAATCACATTCCTAAACCAATGGTGTTTAGAACTTTTCTATTTGAGCTTTCTTCTTCGCTATGTTTGTCTAATATGTATTTTTGGTTTCATATTCCATTTCAATTCTGATTCAAATTCTTTTGAACATGCAACCATCTCTTTATCACCTCTAATTGGCTTATTAAATCCCATTCCAAGGCAAACGTGTTTAGAAATTTTCTATTGAAGGTTGCTTCTTCACTAAGTTTGCCTAATATGTGCTTTGGTTTTGATATGCCATTTCAATTTTAATTCAATTCTTATGAACATGCAACCATCTCTTTATGAACTCTAATTGGCTTATTAAATCACATTCTTAAACCAATGGTGTTTAGAACTTTTCTATTTGAGCTTTCTTCTTCGCTATGTTTGTCTAATATGTATTTTTGGTTTCATATTCCATTTCAATTCTGATTCAACTTCTTTGGAACATGCAATCATCTCTTTATTAACTCTAATTGGCTTATTACATCACATTCCTAACCCAATGGTGTTTAGAACTTTTCTATTTGAGCTTTCTTCTTCACTAAGTTTGTCTAATATGTATTTTTGGTTTCATATTCCATTTCAATTCTGATTCAAATTCTTTTGAACATGCAACCAGCTCTTTATCAACTCTAATTGGCTTATTAAATCACATTCCTATGCCAATGGTGTTTAGAAATTTTCTATTTGAGCTTGCTTCTTCACTAAGTTTGCCTAATATGTGCTTTAGGTTTCATATTCCATTTCAATTTTAATTCAATTCTTTTGAACATGCAACCATCTCTTTATGAACTCTAATTGGCTTATTAAATCACATTCCTAAACCAATGGTGTTTAGAACTTTTCTATTTGAGCTTTCTTCTTCGCTATGTTTGTCTAATATGTATTTTTGGTTTCATATTCCATTTCAATTCTGATTCAAATTCTTTTGAACATGCAATCATCTCTTTATCAACTCTAATTGGCTTATTAAATCACATTCCTAAACCAATGGTGTTTAGAACTTTTCTATTTGAGCTTTCTTCTTCACTAAGTTTGTCTAATATGTGTTTTTGGTTTCATATTCCATTTCATTTCTGATTCAAATTCTTTTGAACATGCAACCATCTCTTTATGAACTCTAATTGGCTTATTAAATCACATTCCTAGGATAAACGTGTTTAGAACTTTTCTATTTGAGCTTTCTTCTTCACTAAGTTTGTCTAATATGTGTTTTTGGTTTTTATATTCCATTTCAATTCTGATTCAAATTCTTTTGAACATGCAACCATCTCTTTATCAACTCTAATTAGCTTATTAAATCACATTCCTAAACCAATGGTGTTTAGAACTTTTCTATTTGAGCTTTCATCTTCGCTATGTTTGTCTAATATGTATTTTTGGTTTCATATTCCAGTTCAATTCTGATTCAAATTGTTTTGAACATGCAACTATCTGTTTATGAAGTCTAATTGGCATATTAAATCACATTCCTAGGCCAATGGTGTTTAGAACTTTTCTATTTGAGCTTGCTTCTTCAATAAGTTTGTCTAATATTTGTTTTTGGTTTCATATTCCATTTCAATTCTGAGTCAAATGCTTTTAAACATGCAATCATCTCTTTATCAACTCTAATTGGTTTTTAAATCACATTACTTTGCCAATGGTGTTTAGAACTTTTCACTTTGAGCTTTCTTCTTCACTAAGTTTGTCTAATATGTGTTTTTCGTTTCATATTCCATTTCAATTCTGATTCAAATTCTTTTGAACATGCAACCATCACTTTATCAACTCTAATTGGCTTATTAAATCACATTCCTAGGCCAATGGTGTTTAGAACTGTTCTATTTGAACTTTGTTCTTGGCTAAGCCTCTCTAATATGTGTTTTTGGTTTCACATTCCATTTCAACTCTGATTCAAAATCTCTTAAACAAGCAACCATATCTTTTTCAACTCTAATTTACTTACTCAATCTCATTCTTAAGCTAAGGGTGTTTAGAAATTTTCTATTTGAGCTTACTTCTTCACTAAGTTTGTCAAATATGTGTTTTTGGTTTCATATTCCATTTCAACTCTGATTCAAATTCTCTTAAACAAGCAACCATCTCTTTATCAACTCTAATTTGCTTACTTAATCTCATTCTTAGGCTAATGGTGTTTATAAATTTTCTATTTGAGCTTTCTTCTTCACTAAGTTTGTCTAATTTGTGTTTTTGGTTTCATATTTCATTTCAATTCTGATTCAAATTCTTTTGAACATGCAACCATCTCTTTATCAACTCTAATTGGCTTATTAAATCACATTACTAGGGCAATGGCATCTAGAAATATGCTATTTATGCTTTCCTCTTGACTAAGTTTATCTAATATGTGTTTTTGGTTTCATATTCCATTTCAATTCTGATTCAAATTATTTTGAACATGCAACTAGCTCTTTATCAACTCTAATTAGCTTATTAAATCACATTCCTAGGCCAAACGTGTTTAGAAATTTTCTATTTGAGCTTGCTTCTTCACTAAGTTTGCCTAATATGTGCTTTTGGTTTCATATTCCATTTATAGTTTAATTCAATTCTTTTGAACATGCAACCATCTCTTTATCAACCCTAATTGGCTTATTAAATGACATTCCTAAACCAATGGTGTTTAGAACTTTTCTATTTGAGCTTTCTTCTTCACTAAGTTTGTCTAATATGTGTTTTTGGTTTCATATTCCATTTCAATTCTGATTCAAATTCTTTTGAACATGCAACCATCTCTTCATCAACTCTAATTGGCTTATTAAATCACATTACTAAGGCAATGGCGTCTAGAAATGTTCTATTTGTGCTTTCTTCTTCACTAAATTTGTCTAATATGAGTTTTTGGTTGCATATTTCATTTCAACTCTGATTCAAAATCTCTTAAACAAGCAATCATCTCTTTATCAACTCTAATTGGCTTATTCAATCTCATATTTGGGCTAATGGTGTTTAGAAATTTTATATTTAAGCCTTCTTCTTCACTAAGTTTGTTTAACATGTGTTTTTAGTTTAATATTCCATTTCAATTCTGATTCAAATTCTTTTGAACATGCAACCATCTCTTTATCAACTCTAATTGGCTTATTAAATCACATTCCTAGGCCAATGGTGTTTAAAACTTTTCTATTTGAGCTTTCTTCTTCACTAAGTTTGTCTAAAATGTGTTTTTGGTTTCATATTCCATTTCAATTCTGATTCAAATTCTTTTGAACATGCAACCATCTCTTTATCAACTATAATTGGCTTATTAAATCACATTCCTAGGCCAATGGTGTTTAGAACTTTTCTATTTGAGCTTTCTTCTTCACTAAGTTTGTCTAATATGTGTTTTTGGTTTCACATTGCATTTCAACTCTGATTCAAAATCTCTTAAACAAGCAACCATCTCTTTATCAACTCTAATTGGCTTACTCAATCTCATTCTTAGGCTAATGGTGTTTAGAAATTTTTTATTTGAGCTTTCTTCTTCACTAAGTTTGTCTAATATGTGTTTTTGGTTTCATATTCCATTTCAATTCTGATTCAAATTCATTTGAACTTGCAACCATCACTTCATCAACTCTAATTGGCTTATTAAATCACATTCCTAAGGCAATGGTGTTTAGAAATGTTCTATTTGTGCTATCTTCTTCACTAAGTTTATCTAATATGTGTTTTTGGTTTCATATTCCATTTCAATTCTGATTCAAATTCTTTTGAACATGCAATCATCTCTTTATCAACTCTAATTGGCTTATTAAATCACATTCTTAGCCTAATGGTGTTTAGAAATTTTCTATTTGCGCTTTCTTCTTCTCTAAGATTGTCTAATATGTGTTTTTGGTTTCATATTCCATTTCACTCGATTCAAATTCTTTGGAACATGCAACCATCTCTTTATCAACTCTAATTCGCTTATTAAATCACATTCCTATGGCAATGATGTTTAGAAATTTTCTATTTGAGTTTTCTTCTTCACTAAGTTTGTCTAATATGTGTTTTTGCTTTCATATTCCATTTCAATTCTGATTCAAATTCTTTTGAACATGCAACCATCTCTTCATCAACTCTAATTGGCTTATTAAATCACATTCCTAGGGCAAATGTGTTTAGAAATTTTAAATTTGAGCTTACTTCTTCACAAAGTTTGCCTAATATGTGGTTTTGGTTTCATATTCCATTTCTAGTTTCATTGAATTCTTTTGAACATGCAACCATTTCTTTATCAACTCTAATTGGCTTATTAAATCACATTCCTAGGCCAATTGTGTTTAGAAATTTTCTATTTGAGCTTTCTTCTTCAGTAAGTTTGTCTAATATGTGTTTTTGGTTTCATATTCCATTTCAATTGTGATTCAAATTCTTTTAAACATACAACCATCTCTTCATCAACTCTAATTGGCTTATTAAATCACATTCCTAGGCCAATGGTGTTTAGAACTTTTCTATTTGAGCTTTCTTCTTCACTAAGTTTGTCTAATATGTGTTTTTGGTTTCATATTCCATTTCAAATCTGATTCAAAATCTTTTAAAAAAGCAACCATCTCGTTATCAACTCTAATTTTATTACTCAATCTCATTCTTAGGCTAATAGCGTTTAGAAATTTTCTATTTGAGCTTTCTTCTTCCCTAAGTTTGTCTGATATGTGCTTTTGGTTTCATATTCCATTTCAATTCTGATTCAAATTCTTTTCAACATGCAACCATCTCTTTATCAACTGTAATTAGCTTATTAAATCACATTCCTAGGGCAATGGTGTTTAGAAATGTTCTATTTGTGCTTTCCTCTTCACTAAGTTTATCTAATATGTGTTTTTGGTTTCATATACCATTTCAATTCTGATTCAAATTCTTTTGAACATGCAACTAGCTCTTTATCAACTCTAATTATCTTATTAAATCACAATCCTAGGCCAAACATGTTTAGAAATTTTTTATTTGAGCTTGCTTCTTCATTAAGTTTGCCTAATATGTGCTTTTGGTTTCATATTCCATTTCTAGTTTAATTCAATGCTTTTGAACATGCAACCATCTCTTTATCAACCCTAATTTGCTTATTAAATGACATTCCTAAACCAATGGTGTTTAGAACTTTTCTATTTGAGCTTTCTTCTTCGTTAAGTTTGTCTTATATGTGTTTTTGGTTTCATATTCCATTTCAATTGTGATTCAAATTCTTTTAAACATACAACCATCTCTTTATCAACTCTAATTGGCTTAGTAAATCACATTCCTAGGCCAATGCAGTTTAGAACTTTTCTATTTGAACTTTCTTCTCGGCTACGCATCTCTAATATGTGTTTTTGGTTTCACATTCCATTTCAACTCTGATTCAAAATCCCTTAAACAAGCAACCATCTCTTTATCAACTCTAATTTGCTTATTCAATCTCATTCTTAGGCTAATGGTGTTTAGAAATTTTCTATTTGAGCTTTCTTCTTCACTAAGTTTGTCTAATATGTGTTTTTGGTTTCATATTCCATTTCAATTCTGATTCAAATTCTTTTGAACATACAACCATCTCTTGATCAACTCTAATTGGCTTATTAAATCACATTTCTAGGCCAATAGTATTTAGAACTTTTCTATTTGAACTTTCTTCTTGGTTAAGCCTCTGTAATATGTGTTTTTGGTTTGAAATTCCATTTTAATTGTGATTCAAAATATCTTAAATAAGCAAGCATCTCTTTATCAACTCTAATTTTCTTACTCAATCTCATTCTTAGGCTAATGGTGTTTAGAAATTTTCTATTTGAGCTTTCTTCTTCACTAAGTTTGTCTAATATGTATTTTTGGTTTCATATTCCAGTTCAATTCTGATTCAAATTCTTTTGAACATGCAACCATCTCTCTATCAACTCTAATTAGCTTATTAAATCACATTCCTAGGGCAATGGTGTTTAGAAATGTTCTATTTGTGCTTTCTTCTTCACTAAGTTTGTCTAATATGTGTTTTTGGTTTCATATTCCATTTCAATTCTGATTCAAATTCTTTTGAACATGCAACCATCTCTTTATAAACTCTAATTGGCATATTAAATCACATTCCTAGGCCAATGGTGTTTAGAACTTTTTAATTTGTACTTTCTTCTTGGCTAAGCCTCTCTAATATGTGTTTTTGGTTTCACATTCCATTTCAACTCTGATTCAAAATCTCCTAAACAAGCAACCATCTCTTTATCAACTCTAATTTGCTTACTCAATCTCATTCTAAGGCTAATGGTGTTTAGAAATTTTCTATTTGAGCTTTCTTCTTCACTAAGTTTGTCTAATATGTATTATAGGTTTCATATTCCATTTCGATTCTGATTCAAATGCAACCAGCTCTTTATCAACTCTAATTGGCTTATTAAATCACATTCCTAGGCCAAACGTGTTTAGAAATTTTCTATTTGAGCTTGCTTCTTCACTAAGTTTACCTAATATGTGCTTTTGGTTTCATATTCATTTTCAATTCTGATTCAAATTCTTTTGAACATACAACCATCTCTTGATCAACTCTAATTGGCTTATTAAATCACATTTCTAGGCCAATAGTATTTAGAACTTTTCTATTTGAACTTTCTTCTTGGTTAAGCCTCTGTAATATGTGTTTTTGGTTTGAAATTCCATTTTAATTGTGATTCAAAATATCTTAAACAAGCAAGCATCTCTTTATCAACTCTAATTTTCTTACTCAATCTCATTCTTAGGCTAATGGTGTTTAGAAATTTTCTATTTGAGCTTTCTTCTTCACTAAGTTTGTCTAATATGTATTTTTGGTTTCATATTCCAGTTCAATTCTGATTCAAATTCTTTTGAACATGCAACCATCTCTCTATCAACTCTAATTGGCTTATTAAATCACATTCCTATGGAAATAGTGTCTAGAAATGTTCTATTTGTACTTTCTTCTTCACTAAGTTTTTCTAATATGAGTTTTTGGTTGCATATTCCATTTCAATTCTGATTCAAATTCTTTTGAACAAACAACCATCTATTTATCAACTCTAATTGGCTTATTCAATCTCATTCTTGGACCAATGGTCTTTAGAAATTTTTTATTTGAGCCTTCTTCTTCCCTAAGTTTTTCTAATATGTGCTTTTGGTTTCACATTGCATTTCAACTCTGATTCAAAATCTCTTAAACAAGCAACCATCTCTTTATGAACTCTAATTTGCTTACTCCATCTTAGTCTTAGGCTAAGGGTGTTTAGAAATTTTCTATTTGAGCTTTCTTCTTCACTAAGTTTGTCTAATATGTGTTTTTGGTTTCATATTCCATTTCAATTCTGATTCAAATTCTTTTGAACATGCAACCATCTCTTTATCAACTCTAATTGGCTTATTAAATCACATTCCTATGGCAATGGTGTCTAGAAATGTTCTATTTGTACTTTCTTCTTCACTAAGTTTTTCTAATATGAGTTTTTGGTTGCATATTTCATTTCAACTCTGATTCAAAATCTCTTAAACAAGCAATCATCTCTTTATCAACTCTAATTGGCTTATTCAATCTCATTCTCGGACCAATGGTCTTTAGAAATTTTTTATTTGAGCCTTCTTCTTCACTAAGTTTGTCTAATATGTGTTTTTGGTTTCATATTCCATTTCAATTCTGATTCAAATTCTTTTGAACATACAACCATCTATTTATTACATCTAATTGGCTTATTAAATCACATTCCTAGGCGAATGGTGTTTCGAACTTATCTATTTGAACGTTCTTCTTGGCTAAGCCTCTCTAATCTCTGTTTTTGGTTTCATATTACATTTCAAATCTAATTCAAAATCTCTTAAATAAGCAATCATCTCTTTATCAACTCTAATTGGCTTATTCAATCTCATTCTTGGACCAATGGTCCTTAGAAATTTTTTATTTGAGCCTTCTTCTTCACTAAGTTTGTCTAATATGTGTTTTTGGTTTCATATTCCATTTTAATTTTGATTCAAATTCTTTTGAACATACAACCATCTCTTTATCAACTCTAATTGGCTTATTAAATCACATTCCTAGGCCAATGGTGTTTAGAACTTTTCTATTTGAACGTTCTTCTTGGCTAAGCCTCTCTAATATGTGTTTTTGGTTTCACATTCCATTTCAACTCTGATTCAAAATCTCTTAAAAAACCAACCATTTCTTTATCAACTCTAATTGATTATTAAATCAC
>CM062360.1:574219-590513 GCA_031216115.1 Senna siamea | reverse complement strand
ATTCTTAGGCTAATGGTGTTTAGAAATTTTCTATTTGAGCTTTCTTCTTCACTAAGTTTGTCCAATATGTGCTTTTGGTTTCATATTCCATTTCAAGTTTAATTCAATTCTTTTGAACGTGCAACCATCTCTTTATCAACTCTATTTAGGTTATTAAATCACATTCCTAAACCAATGGTGTTTAGAACTTTTCTATTTGAGCTTTCTTCTTCACTAAGTTTATCTAATATGTGTTTTTGGTTTCATATTCCATTTCAATTCTGATTCAAATTCTTTTGAACATACAACCATCTCTTTATCAACTCTAATTGGCTTATTAAATCACATTCCTAGGCCAATGGTGTTTAGAACTTTTCTATTTGAACGTTCTTCTTGGCTAAGCCTCTCTAATATGTGTTTTTGGTTTCACATTCCATTTCACCTTTGATTCAAAATCTCTTAAAAAACCAACCATCTCTTTATCAACTCTAATTTGCTTACTCCATCTCATTCTTAGCCTAATGGTGTTTAGAAATTTTCTATTTGAGCTTTCTTCTTCACTAAGTTTGTCTAATATGTGTTTTTGGTTTCATATTCCATTTCAATTCTGATTCAAATTCTTTTGAACATGCAACCAGCTCTTTATCAACTCTAATTGGCTTATTAAATCACAATCCTAGGCCAAACATGTTTAAAATTTTTTTATTTGAGCCTTCTTCTTCACTAAGTTTGTCTAATATGTGTTTTTGGTTTCATATTCCATTTTAATTTTGATTCAAATTCTTTTGAACATATAACCATCTCTTTATCAACTCTAATTGGCTTATTAAATCACATTCCTAGGGCAATGGTGTTTACAAATGTTCTATTTGTGCTTTCTTCTTCAATAAATTTGTGTAATATGAGTTTTTGGATGCATATTTCATTTCAAATCTGATTAAAAATCTCTTAAACAAGTAATCATCTCTTTATCAACTCTAATTGGCTTATTCAATCTCATTCTTAGGCTAATGGTGTTTAGAAATTTTTTATTTGAGCCTTCTTCTTCACTAAGTTTATCTAATATGTTTTTTGGTTTCATATTCCATTTCAATTCTGATTCAAATTCTTTTGAACATACAACCATCTCTTTATCAACTATAATTGGCTTATTAAATGACATTCCTAGGCCAATGGTGCTTAAAACTTTTCTATTTGAACGTTCTTCTTGGCTAAGCCTCTATAATATGTGCTTTTGGTTTCACATTGCATTTCAACTCTGATTCAAAATCTCTTAAACAAGCAACCAACTCCTTATCAACTCTAATTTGCTTACTCCATCTCATTCTTAGGCTAATGGTGTTTAGAAATTTTCTATTTGAGCTTTCTTCTTCACTAAGTTTGTCTAATATGTGTTTTTGGTTTCATATTCCTTTTCAATTCTGATTCAAATTCTTTTGAACATGCAACCAGCTCCTTATCAACTCTAATTCGCTTATTAAATCACATTCCTAGGGCAATGGTGTTTAGAAATGTTCTATTTGTGCTTTCTTCTTCACTAAGTTTTTCTAATATGTGCTTTTGGTTACACATTGCATTTCAACTCTGATTCAAAATCTCTTAAACAAGCAATCATCTCTTTATCAACTCTAATTGGCTTATTCAATCTCATTCTCGGACCAATGGTCTTTAGAAATTTTTTATTTGAGCCTTCTTCTTCACTAAGTTTGTCTAATATGTGTTTTTGGTTTCATATTCCATTTCAATTCTGATTCAAATTCTTTTGAACAAACAACCATCTATTTATCAACTCTAATTGGCTTATTAAATCACATTTCTAGGCCAATGGTGTTTAGAACTTATCTATTTGAACGTTATTCTTGGCTAAGCCTCTCTAATCTCTGTTTTTGGTTTCATATTCCGTTTCAACTCTGATTCAAAATCTCTTAAATAAGCAATCATCTCTTTATCAACTCTAATTGGCTTATTCAATCTCATTCTTAGACCAATGGTCCTGAGAAATTTTTTATTTGATCTTGCTTCTTCACTAAGTTTGCCTAATATGTGTTTTTGGTTTCATATTCTATTTCAATTCTGATTCAAATTCTTTTGAACATACAACCATCTCTTTATTAACTATATTTGGCTTATTAAATCACATTCCTAGGCCAATGGTGCTGAAAACTTTTCTATTTGAACGTTCTTCTTGGCTAAGCCTCTCTAATATGTGCTTTTGGTTTTACATTGCATTTCAACTCTGATTCAAAATCTCTTAAACAAGAAACCATCTCTTTATGAACTCTAATTTGCTTAGTCCATCATATTCTTAGGCTAAGGGTGTTTAGAAATTTTCTATTTGAGCTTTCTTCTTCACTAAGTTTGTCTAATATGTGTTTTTGGTTTCATATTCCATTTCAATTCTGATTCAAATTCTTTTGAACATACAACCATCTATTTATCAACTCTAATTGGCTTATTAAATCACATTTCTAGGCCAATGGTGTTTAGAACTTATCTATTTGAATGTTATTCTTGGCTTAGCCTCTCTAATCTTTGTTTTTGGTTTCATATTCTGTTTCAACTCTGATTCAAAATCTGTTAAATAAGCAATCATCTCTTTATCAACTCTAATTGGCTTATTCAATCTCATTCTTAGACCAATGGCCCTTAGAAATTTTTTATTTGAGCTTTCTTCTTCACTAATTTTGTCTAATATGTGTTTTTGGTTTCATATTCCATTTTAATTTTGATTCAAATTCTTTTGAACATACAACCATCTCTTTATCAACTCTAATTGGCTTATTAAATCACATTTCTAGGCGAATGGTGTTTAGAACTTTTCTATTTGAACGTTTTTCTTGGCTAAGCCTCTCTAATATGTGTTTTTGGTTTCACATTCCATTTCAACTCTGATTCAAAATCTCTGAAAAAACCAACCATCTCTTTATCAACTCTAATTTGCTTACTCCATCTCATTCTTAGGCTAATGGTGTTTAGAAATTTTCTATTTGAGCCTTCTTCTTCACTAAGTTCGTCTAATATGTGTTTTTGGTTTCATATTCTATTTCAATTCTGATTCAAATTCTTTTGAACATGCAACCAGCTCTTTATCAACCCTAATTGGCGTATTAAATCACAATCCTAGGCCAATGGTGTTTAAAATTTTTTTATTTGATCTTGCTTCTTCACTAAGTTTGCCTAATATGTGCTTTTGGTTTCATATTCCATTTCAATTCTGATTCAAATTCTTTTCAACATACAACCATCTCTTGATCAACTCTAATTGGCTTATTAAATCAAATTTCTAGGCCAATAGTATTTAGAACTTTTCAATTTGGACTTTCTTCTCGGCTAAGCCTCTCTGATTTGTGTTTTTGGTTGGAAATTCCATTTTAACTGTGATTCAAAATCTCTTAAACAAGCAAGCATGTATTTATCAACTCTAATTTGCTTACACAATCTCATTCTTAGGCTAATGGTGTTTAGAAATTTTTTATTTGAGCTTTCTTCTTAGTTAAGTTTGTCTAGTATGTGTTTTTGGTTTCATATTCCATTTCAATTCTGATTCAAATTCTTTTGAACATACAACCATCTCTTTATCAACTATAATTGGCTTATAAAATCACATTCCTAGGCCAATGGTGCTTAAAACTTTTCTATTTGAACGTTCTTCTTGGCTAAGCCTCTCTAATATGTGTTTTTTGTTTCACATTGCATTTCACCTCTGATTCAAAATCTCTTAAACAAGAAACCATCTCTTTATCAACTCTAATTTGCTTACTCAATCTCATTCTTAGGCTAATGGTGTTTAGAAATTTTCTATTTGAGCTTTCTCCTTCACTAAGTTTGTCTAACATGTGTTTTTGTTTTCATATTCCATTTCAATTCTGATTAGAATTTTTTTGAACATGCAACCAGCTCTTTATCAACTTTAATTGGCTTATTAAATCACATTCCTAGCCCAAACGTGTTTAGAAATTTTCTATTTGAGCTTGCTTCTTCACTAAGTTTGCCTAATATGTGCTTTTCGTTTCATATTCCATTTCAATTCTTATTCAAATTCTTTTGAACTTGCAACCACCTCTTTATCAACTCTAATTGGCTTATTCAATCACATTCCTAGGCCAAACGTGTTTAGAAATTTTCTTTTTGAGCTTTCTTCTTCACTAAGTTTGTCTAATATGTGCTTTTGGTTTCATATTCCATTACAACTCTGATTCAAAATCTCTTAAACAAGCAATCATCTCTTTATCAACTCTAATTGGTTTATTCAATCTCATTTTTAGGCTAATGGTGTTTAGAAATTTTTTATTTGATCCTTCTTCTTCACTAAGTTTATTTAATATGTGTTTTTGGTTTCATATTCTATTTCAATTCTGATTCAAATTTTTTCAACATACAACCATCTCTTTATCAAATCTAATTGGTTTATTAAATCACATTCCTAGGCCAATGGTGCTTAGAACTTTTCTATTTGACCGTTCTTATTCACTAAGTTGGTCTATTATGAGTTTTTGGTTGTATATTTCATTTCAACTCTGATTCAAAATCTGTTAAACAAGCAATCATCTTTTTATCAACTCTAATTGGCTTATTCAATCTCATTCTTAGGCTAATGGTGTTTAGAAATTTTTTATTTGCGCCTTCCACTTCACTAAGTTTATCTAATATGTGTTTTTGGTGTCATATTCCATTTCAATTCTGATTCAAATTCTTTTGAACATGCAACCAGCTCTTTATCAACTCTAATTGGCTTATTAAATCACATTCCTAGGCCAAACGTGTTTAGAAATTTTCTATTTGAGCTTTCTTCTTCACTAAGTTTGCCTAATTTGTGCTTTTAGTTTCATATTCCATTTCAAGTTTAATTCAAGTCTTTTGAACATGCAACCATCTGTTTATCAACCCTAATTGGCATATTAAATCACATTCCTAGGCCAATGGTGTTTAGAACTTTTTTATTTGAACTTTCTTCCTGGCTAAGCCTCTCTGATATGTGTTTTTCGTTTCATATTCCATTTCAACTCTGATTCAAAATCTCTTAAACAAGCAACCATCTCTTTATCAACTCTAATTTGCTTACTCAATCTCATTCTTAGGATAATGGTGTTTAGAAATTTTCTATTTGAGCGTTCTTCTTCACTAAGTTTATCTAGTTTGTGTATTTGGCTTCATATTCCATTTCAATTCTGATTCAAATTCTTTTCAACATGCAAATATCTCTTTATCAACTCTAATAGACTTCTTAAATCACATTCCTAGGGCAATGGTGTCTAGAAATGTTCTATTTGTGCTTTATTCTTCGCTAAGTTTGCCTAATATGTGCTTTTAGTTTCATCTTCCATTTCAAGTTTAATTCAAGTCTTTTGAACATGCAACCATCTCTTTATCAACCCTAATTGGCTTATTGAATCACATTCCTAGGCCAATGGTGTTTAGAACTTTTCTATTTGAACTTTCTTCTTGGCTAAGCCTCTCTAATATGTGTTTTTGGTTTCATATTCCATTTCAACTCTGATTCAAAATCTCATAAACAAGCAACCATCTCTTTATCAACTCTAATTGGCTTATTAAATCACATTCTTAGGCTAATGGTGTTTAGAAATTTTCTATTTGAGCTTTCTTCTTCACTAAGTTTGTCTAATATGTGTTTTTGGTTTCATATTCCATTTCAATTTTGATTCAAATTCTTTTGAACATGCAACCATCTCTTTATGAACTCTAATTGGCATATTAAATCACATTCCTAAACCAATGGTGTTTAGAACTTTTCTATTTGAGCTTTCTTCTTCACTAAGTTTGTCTAATATGTGTTTTTGGTTTCATATTCCATTTCAATTCTGATTCAAATTCTTTTGAACATACAACCATCTCTTTATCAACTCTAATTGGCTTATTAAATCACATTCCTAGGCCAATGGTGTTTAGAACTTTTCTATTTGAACTTTCTTCTTGGCTAAGCCTCTCTAATATGTGTTTTTGGTTTCATATTCCATTTCAACTCTGATTCAAAATCTCTTAAACAAGCAACCATCTCTTTATCAACTCTAATTTGACTACTCCATCTCAGTCTTAGGCTAATGGTGTTTAGAAATTTTCTATTTGAGCTTTCTTCTTCACTAAGTTTGTCTAATATGTGTTTTTGGTTTCATATTCCATTTCAATTCTGATTCAAATTCTTTTGAACATGCAACCATCTCTTTATCAACTCTAATTGGCTTATTAAATCACATTCCTAGGCCAATGGTGTTTAGAAATTTTCTATTTGAGCTTTCTTCTTCACTAAGTTTGTCTAATCTGTGTTTTTGGTTTCATATTCCATTTCAATTCTGATTCAAAATCTTTTAAACATGCAACAATCTCCTTATCAACTCTAATTGCCTTATTAAATCACATTCCTTGCCAATGGTGTTTAGAAATTTTTTATTTGAGCTTTCTTCTTCACTAATTTTGTCTAATATGTATTTTTGATTTAATATGTCATTTCAACTCTGATTCAAAATCTCTTAAACAAGCAATCATCTCTTTATCAACTCTAATTGGCTTATTCAATCTCATTCTTAGGCTAATGGTGTTTAGAAATTTTCTATTTGAGCTTTCTTCTTCACTAAGTTTATCTAATATGTTTTTGGTTTCATATTCCATTTCAATTCTTATTCAAATTCCTTTAAACATACAACCATCTCTTTATCAACTCTAATTGGCTTATTAAATCATATTCCTAGGCCAATGGTGTTTAGAGCTTTTTTGTTTCAGCTTTCTTCTTCACTAAGTTTGTCTAACATGTGTTTTTAGTTTAATATTCCATTTCAACTCTCGTTCAAATTCTTTTAAACATGCAACCATGTCTTTATCAACTCTAATTGGCTTATTAAATCACATTCTTAGGCTAATGGTGTTTAGAAATTTTCTATTTGAGCTTTCTTCTTCACTAAGTTTGTCTAATATGTGTTTTTGGTTTCATATTTCATTTCAATTCTGATTCCAATTCTTTCAAACATGCAACCATCTCTTTATCAACTCTAATTGGCTTATTAAATCATATTCCTAGGCCAATGGTGTTTAGAAATTTTTTATTTGAGCTTTCTTCTTCACTAATTTTGTCTAATATGTATTTTTGGTTTCATATTCCATTTCAACTATGATTCAAAATCTCTTCAACAAGCAGCGATCTCTTTATCAACTCTAATTGGCTTATTCAATCTCATTCTTCGGCTAATGGTGTTTATAAATTTTCTATTTGAGCTTTCTTCTTCACTGAGTTTGTCTAATATGCATTTTTGGTTTCATATTCCATTTCAATTCTGATTCAAATTCTTTTGAACATGTAACCATCTCTTTATCAACTCTAATTGGCTTATTAAATCACATTTATAGGCCAATGGTGTTTAGAACTTTTCTATTTGAGCTTTCTTCTTCGCTATGTTTGTCTAATATGTGTTTTTGGTTTCTCATTCCATTTCAACTCTGATTCAAAATCTCTTAAACATGCAATCATCTCTTTATCAACTCTAATTGGCTTATTCAATCACATTCTTAGGCTAATGGTGTTTAGAAATTTTCTATTTGAGCTTTCTTCTTCACTAAGTTTGTCTAATATGTGTTTTTGGTTTCATATTCCATTTCAATTGATTCAAATTCTTTTGAACATGCAACCATCACTTTATCAACTCTAATTGGCTTATTAAATCACATTCCTAGGCCAATGGTATTTAGAACTTTTCTATTTGAGCTTTCTTCTTCACTAAATTTGTCTAATATGAGTTTATGGTTTCATATTCATTTCAATCGATTCAAAATCTCTTAAACATGCTACCATCTCCTTAGCAACTCTAATTTGCTTATTAAATCACATTCTTAGGCTAATGGCGTTTAGAAATTTTCCATTAGAGCTTTCTTCTTCACTAAGTTTGTCTAATATGTGTTTTTGGTTTCATATTCCATTTCAATTCAGATTCAAATTCTTTTGAACATGCAAAAATCTCTTTATCAACACTAATTGGCTTATTAAATCACATTTCTAGGGCAATGGTGTTTAGAAATGTTCTATTTGAATGTTCTTCTTCACTAAGTTTGTCTAATATGTGTTTTTGGTTTCATATTCCATTTCAATTCTGATTCAAATTCTTTTGAACAAACAACCATCTATTTATCAACTCTAATTGGCTTATTCAATCTCATTCTTGGACCAATGGTGTTTAGAAATTTTCTAATTGAGCTTTCTTCTTCACTGAGTTTGTCTAATATGTGTTATTAGTTTTATATTCCATTTCAATTTTGATTCAAGTTCTTCTGAACATGCAATCATCTCTTTATCCACTCTAATTGGCTTATTCAATCACATTTCTAGGGCAATGGTGTTTAGAACTTTTGCATTTGAACTTTCTTCTTCACTAAGTTTGTCTAATATGTGTTTTTAGTTTCACAATCCATTTCAACTCTGATTCAAAATCTCAGAAAAAACCAACCATCTCTTTATCAACTCTAATTTGCTTACTCCATCTCATTCTTAGGCTAATGGTGTTTAGAAATTTTCTATTTGAGCTTTCTTCTTCACTAAGTTTGTCTAATATGTGTTTTTGGTTTCATATTCCATTTCAATTCTGATTCAAATTCTTTTAAACATGCAACCATCTCTTTATCAACTCTAATTGGCTTATTAAATCATATTCCTAGGCCAATGGTGTTTAGAAATTTTCTATTTGAGCTTTCTTCTTCACTAAGTTTGTCTAATCTGTGTTTTTGGTTTCATATTCCATTTCAATTCTGATTCAAATTCTTTTAAACATGCAACCATCTCTTTATCAACTCTAATTGGCTTATTAAATCATATTTCTAGGCCAATGGTGTTTAGAACTTTTCTATTTGAGCTTTCTTCTACGCTAAGCCTCTTTAATATGTGTTTTTGGTTTCATATTCCATTTCAACTCTGATTCAAAATCTCTTAAACAAGCAACCATCTCTTTATCAACTCTAATTGGCTTATTCAATCTCATTCTTAGGCTAATGGTGTTTAGAAATTTTCTATTTGAGCTTTCTTCTTCACTAAGTTTGTCTAATATGTGTTTTTGGATTCATATTCCATTTCAATTCGGATTCAAATTCTTTTGAACATGCAACCATCTCCTTATCAACTCTAATTGGCTTATTCAATCACATTTTTAGGCTAATGGTATTTAGAAATTTTCTATTTGAGCTTTCTTCTTCACTAAGTTTCTCTAATATGTGTTTTTGATTTTAAATTTCATTTCAATTCTGATTCAAATTCATTTAAACAAGAAACCATCTCTTTATCAACTCTAATTTGCTTACTCAATCTCATTCTTAGGCTAATGGTGTTTAGAAATTTTCTATTTGAGCTTTCTCCTTCACTAAGTTTGTCTAACATGTGTTTTTAGTTTCATATTCCATTTCAATTCTGATTCAAATTCTTTTAAACATGCAACCATCTCTTTATCAACTCTAATTGGCTTATTAAATCATATTCCTAGGCCAATGGTGTTTAGAACTTTTCTATTTGAGCTTTCTTCTTCACTAAGTTTGTCTAATATGTGCTTTTCGTTTCATATTCCATTTCAATTCTTATTCAAATTCTTTTGAACTTGCAACCACCTCTTTATCAACTCTAATTGGCTTATTCAATCACATTCCTAGGGTAATGGTGTTTAGAAATTTTCTATTTGAGCTTTCTCATTCACTAAGTTTGTCTTATATGTGTTTTGGTTTCATATTCCATTTCAACTCTGATTCAAAATCTCTTAAACAAGCAACCATCTCTTTATCAACTCTAATTGGCTTATTCAATCTCATTCTTAGGCTAATGGTGTTTAGAAATTTTCTATTTGAGCTTTCTTCTTCACTAAGTTTGTCTAATATGTGTTTTTGGATTCATATTCCATTTCAATTCTGATTCAAATTCCTTTAAACATGCAACATCTCTTTATCAACTCTAATTGGCTTATTAAATCACATTCCTGGGCCAATGGTATTTAGAAATTTTTTTTTTGAGCTTTCTTCTTCACTTATTTTGTCTAATATATATTTTAGGTTGCATATTTCATGTCAACTCTGATTCAAAATCTATTAAACAAGCAACCATCTCTTTATCAACTCTAATTGGCTTACTCAATCTCATTCTTAGGCTAATGGTGTTTAGAAATTTTTTATTTGAGCTTTCTTCTTCACTAAGTTTATCTAACATGTGTTTTTAGTTTAATATTCCATTTTAATGTCTGTTCAAATTCTTTTGTACATGAAACCATCTCTTTAACAACTCAAATTGGGATATTAAATCACATTCCTAGGCTACAAGTGTTTAGAAATGTTCTATTTGTGCTTTCTTCGTCACTAAGTTTTCCTAGTATGTGCTTTTGGTTTCATATTCCATTTCAAGTTTCATTAAATTCTTTTGAACATGCAACCATCTCTTTATCAACGCTAATCGGCTTATTAAATCACATTCCTAGGCCAATGGTGTTTAGAACTTTTCTATTTGAGCTTTCTTCTACGCTAAGCCTCTCTAATATGTGTTTTTGGTTTCATATTCCATTTCAACTCTGAATCAAAATCTCTTAAACAAGCAACCATCGCTTTATCAACTCCAATTGGCTTACTCAATCTCATTCTTAGGCTAATGGTGTTTAGAAATTTTTTATTTCAGCTTTCTTCTTCACTAAGTTTATCTAATTTGTGTTTTTGGTTTCATATTCCATTTCAATTCTGATTCAAAATCTCTTAAACATGCAACCATCTCTTTATCAACTCTAATTGGCTTATTAAATCACATTCCTAGGGCAATGGTGTTTAGAAATGTTCTATTTGTGCTTTCTTCTTCACTAAGTTTGTCTAATATGTGTTTTTGGTTTCATATTCCATTTCAAGTTTAATTCAATTCTTTTGAACATGCAACCATCTCTTTATCAACTCTAATTGGCTTATTAAATCACATTCCTAGGCCAATGGTGTTTAGAATTTTCTATTTGAGCTTTCTTCTACGCTAAGCCTCTCTAATATGTGTTTTTGGTTTCATATTCCATTTCAACTCTGATTCAAAATCCCATAAACAAGCAACCATGTCTTTATCAACTCTAATTGGCTTATTAAATCACATTCTTAGGCTAATGGTGTTTAGAAATTTTCTATTTGAGCTTTCTTCTTCACTAAGTTTGTCTAATATGTGTTTTTGGTTTCATATTCCATTTCAAGTCTAATTCAAATTCTTTTAAACATGCAACCATCTCTTTATCAACTCTAATTGGCTTATTAAATCACATTCCTAAACCAATGGTGTTTAGAACTTTTCTATTTGAGCTTTCTTCTTCACTAAGTTTGTCTAATATGTGTTTTTGGTTTCATATTCCATTTCAATTCTGATTCAAATTCTTTTAAACATGCAACCATCTCTTTATCAACTCTAATTGGCTTATTAAATCATATTCCTAGGCCAATGGTGTTTAGAACTTTTCTATTTGAGCTTTCTTCTACGCTAAGCCTCTTTAATATGTGTTTTTGGTTTCATATTCCATTTCAACTCTGATTCAAAATCTCTTAAACATGCAACCATCTCCTTATCAACTCTATTTGGCTTATGCAATCTCATTCTTAGGCTAATGGTGTTTAGAAATTTTCTATTTGAGCTTTCTTCTTCACTAAGTTTGTCTAATATGTGTTTTTGGTTTCATATTCCATTTCAATTCTGATTCAAATTCTTTTAAACATGCAACCATCTCCTTATCAACTCTAATTGGCTTACTAAATCACATTCTTAGGCTAATGGTGTTTAGAAATTTTCTATTTGAGCTTTCTTCTTCACTAAGTTTGTCTAATATGTGTTTTTGGTTTCATATTCCATTTCAATTCTGATTCAAATTCTTTTAAACATGCAACCATGTCTTTATCAACTCTAATTGGCTTATTAAATCACATTCTTAGGCTAATGGTGTTTAGAAATTTTCTATATGAGCTTTCTTCTTCACTAAGTTTGTCTAATATGTGTTTTTGGTTTCTTATTTAATTTCAATTCTGATTCAAAATCTTTTAAACAAGCAACCATCTCTTTATCAACTCTAATTGGCTTATTGAATCTCATTCTCAGGCTAATGGTGTTTAGAAATTTTCTATTTGAGCTTTCTTCTTTACTAAGTTTGTCTATTATAAGTTTTTGGTTTCATATTTCATGTCAATTCTGATTCAAATTCTTTTCAACATGCAACAATCTCGTTATCAACTCTAAGTGGCTTATTCAATCTCATTCTTAGGCCAATGGTGCTTAGAAATTTTCTATTTGAGATTTCTTCTTCACTAAGTTTGTCTAATATGTGTGTTTGGATTCATATTCCATTTCCATTCTGATTCAAATTCTTTTAAACATGCAATCATGTCTTTATCAACTCTAATTGGCTTATTCAATCACATTCTTAGGCTAATGGTGTTTAGAAATTTTCTATATGAGCTTTCCTCTTCACTAAGTTTGTCTAATATGTTTTGTTGGTTTCATATTCCATTTCAATTCTGATTCAAATTCTTTTAAACATGCAACCATGTCTTTATCAACTCTAATTGGCTTATTAAATCACATTCTTAGCCTAATGGTGTTTAGAAATTTTCTATTTAAGCTTTCTTCTTCACTAATTTGTCTAATATGTGTTTTTGGTTTCGTATTCCATTTCAATTATGATTGAAATTCTTTTAAACATGCAACTATCTACTTATCAACTCTAATTGGCTTATTCAATCTCATTTTTCGGCTAATGGTGTTTAGAAATTTTCTATTTGCGCTTTCTTCTTCACTAATTTGTATAATATGTGTTTTTGGTTTCATATTCCATTTTAATGCGATTCAAATTCTGTTAAACATGCAACCATCTCTTTATCAACTCTAATTGGCTTATTAAATCACATTCCTAGGCCAATGGTGTTTAAAAATTTTCTATTTGAGCTTTCTTCTTCACTAAGTTTGTCTAATATGTGTTTTTGGATTCATATTCCATTTCAACTCTGATTCAAATTCTCTTAAACATGCAACCATCTCTTTATCAACTCTAATTGGCTTATTAAATCACATTCTAAGGCTAATGGTGTTTAGAAATTTTCTATTTGAGCTTTCTTCTTCACTAAGTTTGTCTAATATGTGTTTTTCGTTTCATATTCCATTTCAATTATGATTCAAATTCTTTTAAACATGCAACCACCTCTTTATCAACTCTAATTGGTTTAATAGATCACATTCCTAGGCAATTGGTGTTTAGAAGTTTTCTATTTGAGCTTTCTTTTTCACTAAGGTTGTCTAATATGTGTTTTTGGTTTCATATTCCATTTCAACTCTGATTCAAAATCTCTTAAACAAGGAACCATCTCTTTATCAACTCTAATTTGCTTACTCAATCTCATTCTTAGGCTAATGGTGTTTAGAAATTTTCTCTTTGAGCTTTCTTTTTTACTAAGTTTGTCTAATTTTTGTTTTGGTTTCATATTCCATTTCAATTCTGATTCAAATTCTTTTGAACAAGCAATCATCGCTTTATCTACTCTAATTGGCTTATTCAATCTCATTCTTAGGCTAATGGTGTTTAGAAATTTTCTATTTGAGCTTTCTTCTTCACTGAGTTTGTCTAATATGCATTTTTGGTTTCATATTCCATTTCAATTGTAATGCAAATTCTTTTTAACATGCAACCATCTCTTTATCTACTCTAATTGGCTTATCAAATCACATTCTTTGGCCAATGGTACTTAGAAATTTTGTATTTGAGCTTTCTTCTTCAATAAGTTTGTCTAACATGTCTTTTTAGTTGCATATTCCATTCCAATTCTGCTTCAAATTCTTTTAAACATATGACCATCTACTTATCAACTCTAATTGGCTTATTCAATCACATTTTTAGGCTAATGGTACTTAGAAATTTTCTATTTGAGCTTTCTTCTTCACTAAGTTTCTCTAATATGTGTTTTTGGTTTCATATTCCATTTCAATTCTGATTAAATTCTTTTAAACATGCAACTATGTCTTGATCAACTCTAATTGGCTTATTAAATCACATTGCTAGGCTAATGGTGTTTAGAAATTTTCTATTTGAGCTTTCTTCTTCACTAAGGTTCTCTAATATGTGTTTTTTATTTTAAATTTCATTTCAATCCTGATTCAATTTCTTTTAAACATGCAACATCTCTTTATCAACTCTAATTGGCTTATTAAATCATATTCCAAGGCCAATGGTGTTTAGAAATTTTTCATTTGAGCTTTCTTCTTCACTAATTTTGTCTAATATGTATTTTTGATTTAATATTTCATTTCAATTCTGATTCAAATTCTTTTAAACATGCAACCATCTCTTTAACAACTATAAGTGGCTTATTAAATCATATTCTTAGGCCAATGGTGTTTAGAATTTTTCTATTTGTGCTTTCTTCTTTACTAAGTTTTCCTAATATGTGCTTTTGGTTTCATATTCCATTTCAACTCTGATTCAAAATCTCTTAAACATGCCACCATCTCTTTATCAACTCTAATTGGCTTAATAAATCACATTCTTAACCCAATGGTGTTTAGAAATTTTCTATTTGAGCTTTCTTCTTCACTAAGTTTGTGTAATATGTGTTTTTGGTTTCATATTCCATTTCAATTCTGATTCAAATTCTTTTAAACATGCAACCATCTCTTTCTCAACTCTAATTGGCTTATAAAATCATATTCCTAGGCTAATGGTGTTTAGAACTTTTCTATTTGAGCTTTCTTTTACACTAAACCTCTTTAATATGTGTTTTTGGTTTCATATTTCATTTCATTTCTGATCCAAATTCTTTTCAACATGCAACCATCTCTTTATCAACTCTAATTGGCTTATTAAATCACATTCTAAGGCTAATGGTGTTTAGAAACTTTTTCTATTTGAGCTTTCTTCTTCACTAAGTTTGTCTAATATGTATTTTTTTTTCATATTCCATTTCAATTCTGATTCAAATTCTTTTAAACATGCAACCATCTCTTTCTCAACTCTAATTCACTTATTAAATCACATTCTTCGGCCAATGGTATTTAGAAATTTTCTATTTGAGCTTGCTTCTTCACTAAGTTTGTCTAATATGTGTTTTTGGTTTCATATTCCATTTCAATTCTGATTCAAATTCTTTTAAACATGCAACCATCTCTTTATCAACTCTAATTGGCTTATTCAATGTCATTCCTAGGCTAATGGTGTTTAGAAATTTTCTATTTGAGCTTTCTTCTTCACTAAGTTTGTCTAATATGTATTTTTGGTTTCATATTCCATTTCAATTCTAATTCAAATTCTCTTAATCATGCAAATCATCTCTTGATCAACTCTAATTGGCTTATTCAATCACATTTTTAGGCCAATGGTGTTTAGAAATTTTCTATTTGAGCTTTCTTCTTCACTAAGTTTGTCTAATATGTGTTTTTGGTTTCATATTTCATTTCAATTCTAATTCAAAACCTTTTAAACAAGCAACCATCTCTTTATCAACTCTAATTGGCTTATTAAATCACATTCCTAGCCCAATGGTGTTTGGAAATTTTCTATTTGAGCTTGCTTCTTCACTAAGTTTGCCTAATATGTGCTTGTGGTTTCATCTTCCGTTCCAACTCTGATTCAAAATCCCATAAACAAGCAACCATGTATTTATCAACTCTAATTGGCTTATTAAATGCCATTCTTAGGCTAATGGTGTTTAGAAATTTTCTATTTGAGCTTTCTTCTTCACTAAGTTTGTCTAATATGTGTTTTTAGTTTAATATTCCATTTCAATTCTGATTCAAATTCTTTTGAACATGCAACCACCTCTTTAAGCACTCTAATCGGCTTATTAAATGACATTCCTAGGCTAATGGTGTTTAGAAATTTTCTATTTGAGCTTTCTTCTTCACTAATTTTGTCTCACATATGTTTTTTGTTTCATATTTCATTTCAACTCTGATTCAAAATGTCTTAAACAAGCAATCATCTCTTTATCAACTCTAATTGCCATATTAAATCACCTTCTTAAACCAATGGTGTTTAGAAATTTTCTATTTGAGCTTTCTTCTTCACTAAGTTTGCCTAGTATGTGTTTTTGGTTTCATATTCCATTTCAATTCTGATTCAAATTCTTTTAAATATGCAACCATCTCTTTATCAACTCTAATTTGCTTTATTAAATCACATTCTTAGAGGATAATGGTGTTTAGAAATTTTCTATTTGAGCTTCTTCTTCACTAAGTTTGTCTAATTTGTATTTTTGGTTTTCATATTCCATTTCAATCTACGATTGAAATTCTTTCAACATGCAACCATCTCTTTATCAACTCTAATAAAACTTATTAAATCACATTCCTAGGCTA
>CM062360.1:491886-573719 GCA_031216115.1 Senna siamea | reverse complement strand
AATATGAAACCAAAAACACATATTAGACAAACTTAGTGAAGAGAAAGCTCAAATAGAAAATTTCTAAACACCATAAGAATGTGATTTAATAAGCCAATTAGAGTTGCCAATAAGTTGATAAGGAGATGGTTGCATGTTTAAAAGAATTTGAATCAGAATTGAAATGGAATATGAAACCAAAAACACCTATTAGACAAACTTAGTGGAGAAGAAAGCTCAAATAGAAAATTTCTATACACCATTAGCCTAAGAATGAGATTGAATAAGCCAATTAGAGTTGATAAGGACACGGTTGCATGTTTAAAAAAATTTAAATCAGAATTGAAATGAAATATGAAACCCAAAACACATATTAGACAAACTTAGTGATGAAGAAAGCTCAAATAGAAAATTTCTAAACTCCTTTAGCCTAAGAATGTGATTTAGTAAGCCAATTAGAGTTGATAAGGAGATGGTTGCATGTTTAAAAGAATTTGAATCAGAATTGCAATGAAATATGAAACAAAAAACACATATTAGACAAACTTACTGAATAAGAAAGCTCAAATAGAAAATTTCTAAATACCATTAGCCTAAGAATGTGATATAATCGGCCAATTAGAGTTGATAAGGAGATGGTTGGATGTTTGAAAGAATTTGAATCAGAATTGAAATGAAATATGAAATCAAAAACACATATTAGACAAACTTAGTGAAGAAGAAAGCTCAAATAGAAAATTTCTAAACACCATTAGCCTAAGAATGTGATTTAATAGGCCAATTAGACTTGATAGGGAGATGGTTGCATGTTTGAAAGGATTTGAATCGAATTGAAATGAAATATGAAAAAACAAATTAACACATATTAGACAAACTTAGTGAAGAAGAAAAATTAAAGAGAAAATTTCTAAACGCCGTTAGCCTAAGAATGTGATTATGTAAGCCAATTAGGGTTGATAAGGAGATGGTTGTATGTTTAAAAGAATTTGAATCAGAATGGAAATGGAATATGAATCCAAAAACACATATTAGACAAACTTAGTGAAGAAGAAAAATTAAAAAGAAAATTTCTAAACACCATTAGCCTAAGAATGTGATTGAATAAGCCAATTAGAGTTGATAAGGACATGGTTGCATGTTTAAAAGAATCTGAATCAGAATTGAAATGGAATATGATTCCAAAAACACATATTAGACAAACTTAGTGAAGAAGAAAGCACATATAGAAAATTTCTAGACACCATTAGGCTAAGAATATGATTTAATAAGCCAATTACAGTTGATAAAAAGATGGTTGCATGTTTAATGAATTTGAATCAGAATTGAAATGAAATATGAGACCAAAAACACATATTAGACAAACTTAGTGAAGAAGAAAGCACATATAGAAAATTTCTAGACACCATTAGCCTAAGAATGTGATTTAATAAGCCAATTAGAGTTGATAAAGACATGGTTGCATGTTTAAAAGAATTTGAATCAGAATTGAAATGAAATATGAGACCAAAAACACATATCAGACAAACTTAGTGAAGAAGAAAGCTCAAATAGAAAATTTCTAAACACCATTGGTCTAAGAATGTGATTTAATAAGCAAATTAGAGTTGATAAGGAGATGGTTGCATGTTTAAAAGAATTTGAATCAGAATTGAAATGGAATATGAATCCAAAAACACATATTAGACAAACTTAGTGAAGAAGAAAGCTCAAATAGAAAATTTCTAAACACCATTAGCCTAAGAATGTGATTTAATAAGCCAATTAGAGTTGATAAGGAGATGGTTGCATGTTTAAAAGAATATGAATCGGAATAGAAATGAAATATGAAACCAAAAACACATATTAGACAAATTAAGTGAAGAAGAAAGCTCAAATAGAAAATTTCTAAACACCATTACCCTAAGAATGTGATATAATCGGCCAATTAGAGTTGATAAGGAGATGGTTGCATGTTTAAAAGAATTTGAATCAGAATTGAAATGAAATATGAAACCAAAAACACATATTAGACAAACTTAGTGAAGAAGAAAGCGCATATAGAAAATTTCTAGACACCATTAGCCTAAGAATGTGATTTAATAAGCCAATTAGAGTTGACAAGGAGATTGTTGCATGTTTAAAAGAATTTGAATCATAATAGAAATCAAATATGAAAACCAAAAAACATATTAGATAAACTTAGAGAAGAAGAAAGGTCATATAGAAAATTTCTAAACACCATTAGCCTAAGAATGTGATTTAATAAGCCAATTATGGTTGATAAGGAGATGGTTGTATGTATTAAAGAATTTGAATCAGAATTGAAATGAAATATGAAACCAAAAACACATATTAGACAAACTTAGTGAACAAGAAAGCTCAAATAGAAAATTTCTAAACACCATTAGCCTAAGAATGACATTGAATAAGCCAATTAGAGTTGATAAGGAGATGGTTGCATGTTTAAAAGAATTTGAATCAGAATTGCAATGAAATATGAAACCAAAAACACATATTAGACAAACTTACTGAATAAGAAAGCTCAAATAGAAAATTTCTAAACACCATTAGCCTAAGAATGTGATTTAATAGGCGAATTAGAGTTGATAAGGAGATGGTTGCATGTTTGAAAGGATTTGAATCAGAAATGCAATGAAATATGAAACCAAAAACACATATTAGACAAACTTAGTGAAGAAGAAAGCTGAAATAGAAAATTTCTAAACACCATTAGCCTAAGAATGTGATATAATAGGCCAATTAGAGTTGATAAGGAGATGGTTGCATGTCTAAAAGAATTTGAATCGAATAGAAATCAAATATGAAACCAAAAACACATATTAGACAAACTTAGAGAAGAAGAAAGCATAAATAAAAAATTTCTAAACACCATTCGTCTAAGAATGTGATTTAATAAGCCAATTAGAGTTGATAAAGAGATGGTTGCATGTTTAAAAGAATTTAAATCAGAATTGAAATGAAATATGAAATCAAAAACACATATTAGACAAACTTAATGAAGGAGTAAGCTCAAAAAGAAAATTTCTAAACACCATTAGCCTAAGAATGTGATTGAATAAGCCAATTAGAGGTGATATCGAGATGGTTGCATGTTTAAAAGAATATGATTCAAAATTGAAATGATAGATGAAACCAAAAACACATATTAGACAAACTTAGTGAAGAAGAAAGCTCAAATAGAAAATTTCTAAACACCGTTAGCCTAAGAATTTGATTTAATAAGACAATTAGAGTTGATAAGGAGATGGTTGCATGTTTAAAGAATTTGAATCAGAATTGAAGTGAAATATGAAACCAAAAACACATATTAGACAAACTTAGTGAAGAAGAGAGCTCAAATAGAAAAGTTCTAAACACCATTAACCTAGAAATGTGGTTTAATAAGCCAATTAGAGTTGATAAAGACATGGTTGCATGTTTAAAAGAATTTGAATCAGAATTGAAATGGAATATGAATCCAAAAACACATATCAGACAAACTTAGTGAAGAAGAAAGCGCATATAGAAAATTTCTAAACACCATTAGCCTAAGAATGTGATTGAATAAGCCAATTAGAGTTGATAAAGACATGGTTGCATGTTTAAAAGATTTTGAATCAGAATTGAAATGAAATATGAAACCAAAAACACATATTAGACAAACTTAGTGAAGAAGAAAGCTCATATAGAAAATTTCTAGACACCATTAGCCTAAGAATGTGATTTAATAAGCCAATTAGAGTTGATAAAGACATGGTTGCATGTTTAAAAGATTTTGAATCAGAATTGAAATGAAATATGAGACCAAAAACACATATTATACAAACTTAGTGAAGAAGAAAACTCAAAGAAAAAATTTCTAAACACCGTTAGCGTAAGAATGTGATTTAGTAAGCCAATTAGGGTTGATAAGGAGATGGTTACATGTTTAAAAGAATTTGAATCAGAATTGAAATGGAATATGAATCCAAAAACACATATTAGAAAAACTTAGTGAAGAAGAAAGCTCAAATAGAAAATTTCTAAAAACCATTAGCCTAAGAATGTGATTGAATAAGCCAATTAGAGTTGATAAAGACATGGTTGGATGTTTAAAAGAACTTGAATCAGAATTGAAATGGAATATGAATCCAAAAACACATATTAGACAAACTTAGTGAAGAAGAAAGCGCATATAGAAAATTTCTAGACACCATTAGCCTAAGAATGTGATTTAATAAGCCAATTAGAGTTGATAAAGACATGGTTGCATGTTTAAAAGAATTTGAATCAGAATTGCAATGAAATATGAAACAAAAAACACATATTAGACAAACTTGCTGAATAAGAAAGCTCAAATAGAAAATTTCTAAACACCATTAGCCTAAGAATGTGATTTAGTAAGCCAATTAGGGTTGATAAGGAGATGGTTGCATGTTTAAAAGAATTTGAATCAGAATTGAAATGAAATATGAAACCAAAAACACATATTAGACAAACTTAGTGAAGAAGAAAGCTCAAATAGAAAATTTCTAAACACCATTAGCCTAAGAATGTGATTTAATAAGCCAATTAGAGTTGATAAAGAGATGGTTGCATGTTTAAAAGAATTTGAATCAGAATTGAAATGGAATATGAATCCAAAAACACATATTAGACAAACTTAGTGAAGAAGAAAGCCCATATAGAAAATTTCTAAACACCATTAGCCTAAGAATGTGATTTAATAAGCCAATTAGAGTTGATAAAGACAAGGTTGCATGTTTAAAAGAATTTGAATTAGAATTGAAATGAGATATGCAACCAAAAACACATATTAGACAAACTTAATAAAGAAGAAAGCTCAAGTAGAAAATTTCTAAACACCATTAGCCTAAGAATGAGATTAAATAAGCCAATAAGAGTTGATAAAGAGATGGTTGCATGTTTAAATGAATTTGAATCAGAATTGAAATGAAGTATAAAATCAAAAACACATATTAGACAAACTTAGTGAAGAAGAAAGCTCAAATAGAAAATTTCTAAACACCATTAGCCTAAAATGTGATTGAATAAGCCAATTAGAGTTGATAAAGAGATGGTCGTATGTTTAAAAGAATTTGAATTAGAATTGAAATGAAATATGAAACCTAAAACACATATTAGACAAACTTAGTGAAGAAGAAAGCTCAAATAGAAAATTTCTAAACACCATTAGCCTAAAATGTGATTGAATAAGCCAATTAGAGTTGATAAAGACATGGTTGCATGTTTAAAAGAATTTGAATCAGAATTGAAATAAAATATGAAACCAAGAACACATATTATACAAACTTAGTGAAGAAGAAAGCTCAAATAGAAAATTTCTAAACACCATTAGCCTAAGAATGTGATTTAATAAGCCAAGTAGAGTTGATAAAGACATGGTTGCATGTTTAAAAGAATTTGAATCAGAATTGAAATGAAATATGAAACCAAAAACACATATTAGACAAACTTATTGAAGAAGAAAGCTTAAATAGAAAATTTCTAAACTCCATTAGCCTAAGAATGTGATTTAATAATCCAATTAGAGTTCATAAGGAGATGGTTGAATGTTTAAAAGAATTTGAATCAGAATTGAAATCAAATATGAAACCAAAAACACATATTAGACAAATTTTGTGAAGAAGAAAGCTCAAATAGAAAATTTCTAAACACCATTAGCGTAAGAATGAGATTCAATAAGCCAATTAGAGTTCATAAGGAGATGGTTGCATGTTTAAAAGAATTTGAATCTGAACTGAAATGAAATATGAAACCAAAAACACATATTAGACAAACTTAGTGAAGAAGAAAGCTCAAATAGAAAATTTCTAAACACCATTAGCCTAAGAATGAGATTGAATAAGCCAATTAGAGTTCATAATGAGATGGTTGCATGTTTAAAAGAATTTGAATCAGAATTGAAATGAAATATGAAACCAAAAACACATATTAGACAAACTTAGTGAAGGATTAAGCTCAAATAGAAAATTTCTAAACACCATTAGCCTAAGAATGAGATTGAATAAGCCAATTAGAGTTCATAAAGAGATGGTTGCATGTTTAAAAGAATTTGAATCAGAATTGAAATGAAATATCAAATCAAAAACACATATTAGACAAACTTAGCGTAGGAGAAAGATCAAATAGAAAATTTCTAAACACCATTAGCCTAAGAATGAGATTGAATAAGCCAATTAGAGTTCATAAGGAGATGGTTGCATGTTTAAAAGAATTTGAATCAGAATTGAAATGAAATATGAAACCAAAAACACATATTAGACAAATTTCGTGAAGAAGAAAGCTCAAATAGAAAATTTCTAAACACCATTAGCCTAAAAATGTGATTTAATAAGCCAATTACAGTTGATAAAAAGATGGTTGCATGTTTAAATGAATTTGAATCAGAATTGAAATGAAATATGAAACCAAAAACACATATTAGACAAATTTCGTGAAGAAGAAAGCTCAAATAGAAAATTTCTAAACACCATTAGCCTAAGAATGAGATTAAATAAGCCAATTAGAGTTGATAAAGACATGGTTGCATGTTTAAAAGAATTTGAATCAGAATTTAAATGAAATATGAAACTAAAAACACATATTAGACAAACTTAGTGAAGGAGAAAGCCCAAATAGAAAATTTCTAAACACCATTAGCCTATGAATGTGATTTAATAAGCCAATTAGAGTTGATAAAGACAAGGTTGCATGTTTAAATGAATTTGAATCAGAATTGAAATGGAATTTGAAACCAAAAAAACATATTCGACAAACTTAGTGAAGAAGAAAGCTCAGATAGAAAATTTCTAAACACCATTAGCCTAAGAATGTGATTGAATAAGCCAATTAGAGTTGATAAGGAGATGGTTGCATGTTTAAAAGAATTTGAATCAGAATTGAAATGAAATATGAGACCAAAAACACATATCATACAAACTTAGTGAAGAAGAAAGCTCAAATAGAAAATTTCTAAACACCATTGGTCTAAGAATGTAATTGAATAAGCGAATTAGAGTTGATAAAGAGATGGTTGCATGTTTAAAAGAATTTGAATCGTATTTGAAATTAAATATGAAACTAAAAACACATATTAGACAAACTTAGTGAAGAAGAAAGCTCAAAGAGAAAATTTCTAAACACCATTAGCCTAAAAATGTGATTTAGTAAGCCAATTAGAGTTGATAAAAAGATGGTTGCATGATTAAATAATTTTCAATCAGAATTGAAATGAAATATGAAACCAAAACCACATAGTAGACAAATTATTGAAGAAGAAAGCTCAAATAGAAAATTTCTAAACACCATTAGTCCAAGAATGTAATTTAATAAGTCAATTAGAGTTGATATGGAGATGGTTACATGTTTAAAAGAATTTCAATCAGAATTGAAATGAAATATCAAACCAAAAACACATAATAGACAAACTTAGTGAAGAAGAAAGCTCAAATAGAAAATTTCTAAATAACATTGGTCTAAGAATGTGATATAATAAGCCAATTAGAGTTGATAAAGAGATGGTTGAATGTTTCAAAGAATTTGAATTAGAATAGAAATCAAATATGAAACCAAAAACACATATTAGACAAATTAGTGAAGAAGAAAGCTCAAATAGAAAATTTCTAAACACCATTAGCCTAAGAATGTGATTTAATAAGCCAATTAGAGTTGATAAAGACATGGTTGCATGTTTAAAAGAATTTGAATCAGAATTGAAATGAAATATGAAACCAAAAACACATATTAGACAAACTTAGTGAAGAAGAAAGCTCATATAGAAAATTTCTAAACACCATTAGCCTAAGAATGTGATTTAATAAGCCAATTAGAGTTGATAAAGACATGGTTGCATGTTTAAAAGAATTTGAATCAGAATGGAAATGGAATATGATACCAAAACACATATTAGACAAACTTAGTGAAGAAAAAAGCTCATATAGAAAATTTCTAAACACCATTAGCCTAAGTATGTGATTTAATAAGCCAATTAGGGTTGATCAGGAGATGGTTGTATGTTTAAAAGAATTTGAATCAGAATTGAAATGAAATATGAAACCAAAAACACATATTAGACAAACTTAGTAAAGAAGAAAGCTCAAATAGAAAATTTCTAAACACCATTAGCCTAAAAATGTGATTTAATAAGCCAATTAGAGTTGATAAAGACATGGTTGCTTGTTTAAAAGAATTTAAATCAGAATTGAAATGAAATATGAAACCAAAAACACATATTAGACAAACTTAGTGAAGAAGAAAGCTCAAATAGAAAATTTCTAAACACCATTAGCCTAAAAATGTGATTGAATAAGCCAATTAGAGTTGATAAGGAGATGGTTGCATGTTTAAAAGAATTTGAATCAGAATTGAAATGAAATATGAAACCGAAAACACATATTAGACAAATTACTGAAGAAGAAAGCTTAAATAGAAAATTTCTAAACACCATTAGCCCAAACATGTGATTGAATAAGCCAATTAGAGTTGATAAAGAGATATTTGCATGTTTAAAAGAGTTTGAATAAGAACTAAATTAAATATGAAACCAAAAACACATATTAGACAAACTTAGTGAAGAAGAAAGCTCAAATAGAAAATTTCTAAAGACCATTAGCCTAAGAATGTGATTTAATAAGCCAATTAGAGTTGATAAGGAGATGGTTGCATGTTTAAAAGAATTTAAATCAGAATTGAAATGAAATATGAAATCAAAAATACATATTAGACAAACTTAGTGAAGAAGAAAGCTCAAATAAAAAATTTCTCAACACCATTGGCCTAGGAATATGATTTAATAAGCCAATTAGAGTTGATAAGAGATGGTTGCATGTTTAAATGAATTTGAATCAGAATTGAAATGAAATATAAAACCACATATTAGACAAACTTAGTGAAGAAGAAAGCTCAAATTGAAAATTTCTACACACCATTAGCCTAAGAATGTGATTTAATAAGCCAATTAGAGTTGATAAAGACATGGTTGCATGTTTAAAAGAATTTGAATCAGAATTGAAATGAAATATAAAATCAAAAACACATATTAGACAAACTTAGTGAAGAAGAAAGCTCAAATAGAAAATTTCTAAACACCATTAGCCTAAAATGTGATTGAATAAGCCAATTAGAGTTGATAAGGAGATGGTTGCATGTTTAAATGAATTTGAATCAGAATTGAAATGAAATATAAAATCAAAAACACATATTAGACAAACTTAGTGAAGAAGAAAGATCAAATAAAAAATTTCTAAACACCATTAGCCTAAGAATGTGATTTAATAAGCCAATTAGAGTTGATAAAGACATGGTTGCATGTTTAAAAGAATTTGAATCAGAATTGAAATGGAATATGAAACCAAAAACACATATTAGACAAACTTAGTGAAGAAGAAAGCTCAAATAGAAAATTTCTGAACACCATTAGCCTAAGAATGTGATTTAGTAAGCCAATTAGATTTCATAAAGAGATGGTTGCATGTTTAAAAGAATTTGAATCAGAATTGAAAAGAAATATGAAACCAAAACACATATTAGACAAACTTAGTGAAGAAGAAAGCTCCAATAGAAAATTTCTAAACACCATTAGCGTAAGAATTTGATTTAATAAGCCAACTAGAGTTGATAAAGACATGGTTGCATGTTCAAGAGAATTTGAATCAGAATTGAAATGAAATATGAATCCAAAAACACATATTAGACAAACTTAGTGAAGAAGAAAGCTCAAATAGAAAATTTCTAAACACCATTAGCCTAAGAATGAGATTGAATAAGCCAATTAGAGTTGATAAAGACATGGTTGCTTGTTTAAAACAATTTGAATCGAATTTAAATGGAATATGAATCCAAATACACATATTTGACAAACTTAGTGAAGAAGAAAGCTCAAATAGAAAATTTCTAAACACCATTAGCCTAAGAGTGAGATTGAATAATCCAATTAGAGTTGATAAGAAGATGGTTGCATGTTTAAAAGAATTTGAATCAGAATTGAAATAAAATATGAAACCAAAAACACATATTAGACAAACTTAGTGAAGAAGAAAGCTCCTATAGAAAATTTCTACACACCATTAGCCTAAGAATAAGATTGAATAAGCCAATTAGAGTTGATAAAGAGATGGTTGCATGTTTAAAAGAATTTCAATCAGAATTGAAATGAAATATGAATCCAAAAATACATATTAGACAAACTTTGTGAAGAAGAAAGCTCAAATAGAAAATTTCTAAACACCATTGGCCTAGGAATGTGATTTAATAAGCCAATTAGAGTTGATAAGGAGATTGTTGCATGTTTAAAAGATTTTGAATCAGAATTGAAATGAAATATGAAATCAAAAACACATATTAGACAAACTTAGTGAAGAAGAAAGCTCAAATAGAAAATTTCTAAATACCATTAGCCTAAAAATGTGATTGACTAAGCCAATTAGAATTGATAAAGAGAGGGTTGCATGTTTAAAAGAATTTGGATAAGAAATGAAATGAAATATGAAACCAAAAACACAGATTAGACAAACTTAGTGAAGAAGAAAGCTCAAATAAAAAATTTCTAAACACCATTGGCCAAAGAATATGATTTAATAAGCCAATTATAGTTGATAAAGAATTGTTCCATGTTGAAAAGAATTTGAATCAGAATTAAAATGAAATATGAAATCAAAAACACATATTAGACAAACTTAGTGAAGAAGAAAGCTTAAATCGAAAATTTCTAAACACCATTAGCCTTAGAATGGGATTTACTAAGCCAATTAGAGTTGATAAAGAGATGGTTGCATGTTTAAATGAATTTGAATCGAATTGAAATGAAATATGAAACAAAAACACATATTAGACAAACTTAGTGAAGAAGAAAGCTCAAATAGAAAATTTCTAAACACTATTAGCCAAAAAATGTGATTTAATAAGCCCATTAGAGTTGATAAGGAGATTGTTGCATGTTTAAAAGATTTTGAATCAGAACTGAAATGAAATATGAAATCAAAAACACATATTAGACAAACTTAGTGAAAAAGAAAGCTCAAATAGAAAATTTCTAAACACCATTAGCCTAAGAATGGCATTTAATAAGCCAATTAGAGTTTATAAAGAGATGGTTGCATGTTTAAAAGAATTTAAATCAGAATTGAAATGAAATATGAAACCAAAAACACATATTAGACAAACTTAGTGAAGAAGAAAGCTCAAATAGAAAATTTCTAAACACCATTAGGCTAAGAATGTGATTGAATAAGCCAATTAGAGTTGGTCAGGAGATGGTTGCATGTTTAAAAGAATTTCAATCAGAATTGAAATCGAATATGAAACCAAAAACACATATTAGACAAAGTTAGTGAAGAAGAAAGCTGAAATAGAAAATTTCTAAACACCATTAGCCTAAGAATATGATATAATAGGCCAATTAGAGTTGATAAAGAGATGGTTGCATGTTTAAAAGAATTTGAATCAGAATTGAAAAGAAATATGAAACCAAAACACATATTAGACAAATTAGTGAAGAAGAAAGCTCACATAGAAAATTTCTAAACACCATTAGGCTAAGAATGTGATTTAATAAGCCAATTAGAGTTGATAAAGACATGGTTGCATGTTTAAAAGAATTTGAATCAGAATAGAAATCAAATATGAAACCAAAAAAACATATTAGAAAAATTAGTGAAGAAGAAAGCTCAAATAGAAAATTTCTAAACACCATAAGTATAAGAATGTGATTTAATAGGCCAATTAAAGTTGATAAAGACATGGTTGCATATTTAAAAGAATTTGAATCAGAATTGAAATGGAATATGAAACCAAAAACACATATTAGACAAACTTAGTGAAGAAGAAAGCTCAAATAGAAAATTTCTAAGCACCATTGGCCTAAGAATGAGATTGAATAAGCCAATTAGAGGTGATAAGGAGATGGTTGCATGTTTAAAAGAAATTGAACAAAATTGAAATGAAATATGAGACTAAAAACACATATTAGACAAACTCAGTGAAGAAGAAAGCTCAAATAGAAAATTTCTAAACACCATTAGCCTAAGAATGAGATTGAATAAGCCAATTAGAGTTGATAAAGATATGGTTGCATGTTTAAAAGAATTTGAATCATAATAGAAATCAAATATGAAACCTATAAAACATATTAGAAAAATTAGTGAAGATGAAAGCTCAAATAGAAAATTTCTAAACACCATTAGCATAAGAATGTGATTTAATAAGCCAATTAGAGTTGATAAAGACATGGTTGCATGTTTAAAAGAATTTGAATCAGAATTGAAATGGAATAAGAATCCAAAAACACATATTAGACGAACTTAGTGAAGAAGAAAGCTCAAATAGAAAATTTCTAAACACCATTAGCATAAGAATGTGATTTAATAAATGAATTAGAGTTGATAAAGACATGGTTGCATGTTTAAAAGAATTTGAATCAGAATTGAAATGGAATAAGAATCCAAAAACACATATTAGACAAACTTAGTGAAGAAAAAGCTCATATAGAAAATTTCTAGACACCATTAGCCTAAGAATGTGATTTAATAAGCCAATTAGAGTTGATAAAGACATGGTTGCATGTTTAAAAGAATTTGAATCAGAATTGAAATGAAATATGAAACCAAAAACACATATTAGACAAACTTAGTGAAGAAGAAAGCTCAAATAGAAAATTTCTAAACACCATTAGCCTAAAAATGTGATTTAATAAGCCAATTAGAGTTGATAAAGAGATGGTTGTATGTTTAAAAGAATTTGAATCAGAATTGAAATGAAATATGAAACCAAAAACACATATCAGACAAACTTACCGAAGAAGAAAGATCAAATAGAAAATTTCTAAACACCTTTAGCCTAAGAATGTGATATAATAGGCCAATTAGAGTTGATAAAGACATGGTTGCATGTTTAAAAGAATTTGAATCAGAATTGAAATGAAATATGAATCCAAACACACATATTAGACAAACTTAGTGAAGAAGAAAGCTCAAATAGAAAATTTCTAAACACCATTAGCCTAAAAATGTGATTTAATAAGCCAATTAGAGTTGATAAAGACATGGTTGCATGTTTAAAAGAATTTGAATCAGAATTGAAATGAAATATGAAACCAAAAACACATATTAGACAAACTTAGTGAAGAAGAAAGCTCATATAGAAAATTTCTAGACACCATTAGCCTAAGAATGTGATTTAATAAGCCAATTAGAGTTGATAAAGACATGGTTGCATGTTTAAAAGAATTTGAATCAGAATTGAAATGAAATATGAAACCAAAAACACATATCAGACAAACTTAGCGAATAAGAAAGATCAAATAGAAAATTTCTATACACCATTAGCCTAAGAACGTAACTTAATGAGCCAATTAGAGTTGATAAAGACATGGTTGCATGTTTAAAAGAATTTGAATCAGAATTGAAATGAAATATGAAACCAAAAACACATATCAGACAAACTTAGTGAAGAAGAAAGCTCAAATAGAAAATTTCTATACACCATTAGCCTAAGAATGTGATTTAATAAGCCAATTAGAGTTCATAAAGACGTGGCTGCATGTTTTAAAGAATTTGAATCAGAATTGAAATGGAAAATGAATCCAAAAACACATATTAGACAAACTTAGTGAAGAAGAAAGCTCAAATAGAAAATTTCTAAACACCATTAGCCTAAAAATGTGATTTAATAAGCCAATTAGAGTTCATAAAGACGTGGCTGCATGTTTTAAAGAATTTGAATCAGAATTCAAAAATAATATCAAACCAAAAACAAATATTAGACAAACTTAGTGAAGAAGAAAGCTTATAAAAAAAATTTCTAAACACCATTAGCCTAAGAATGTGATTGAATAAGCCAATTAGAGTTGATAAAGACATGGTTGCATGTTTAAAAGAATTTCAATCAGAATTGAAATGGAATATGAAACCAAAAACACATATTAGACAAACTTAGTGAAGAGGAAAGCTCATATAGAAAATTTCTAAACACCATTAGCCTAAGAATGTGATTGAATAAGCCAATTAGAGTTGATAAAGACATGGTTGCATGTTTAAAAGAATTTGAATCAGAATTGAAATGGAATATGAATCCAAAAACACATATTAGACAAACTTAGTGAAGAAGAAAGCTCAAATAGAAAATTTCTAAACACCATTAGGCTAAGAATGTGATTTAATAAGCCAATTAGAGTTAATATGGAGATGGTTACATGTTTAAAAGAATTTGAATTAGAATTGAAATGAAATATGAAACCAAAAACACATATTAGACAAACTTAGTGTAGAAGAAAGCTCAAATAAAAAATTTCTAAACACCATTAGCCTAAGAATGTGATTTAATAAGCGAATTATAGAGTACAAGGAGATGCTTGCATGTTTAAAAGAATTTGAATAAGAATTAAAATGAAATATGAATCCAGAAACACATATTAGACAAACTTAGTGAAGAAGAAAGCTGAAATAAAAAATTTCTAAACACCATTAGCCTAAGAATGTGATTTAATAAATGAATTAGAGTTGATAAAGACATGGTTGCATGTTTAAAAGAATTTGAATCAGAAGTGAAATGAAATATGAAACCAAAAACACATATTAGACAAATTTAGTGAATAAGAAAGCTCAAATAGAAAATTTCTAAACACCATTAGCCTAAGAATGAGATTTAATAAGCCAATTAGAGTTGATAAAGAGATGGTTGCATGTTTAAAAGAAATTGAATCAGAATTGAAATTAAATATGAAATACCAAACAAATATTAGAAAAAATTTGTGAAGGAGAAAGATAAAATAGAAAATTTCTAAACACCATTAGCCTCAGAATGACATTAAATAAGCCAATTAGAGTTGATAAGGAGATGGTTGCATGTTTAAAAGAATTTGAATCAGAATTGCAATGAAATATGAAACCAAAAACACATATTAGACAAACTTACTGAATAAGAAAGCTCAAATAGAAAATTTCTAAACACCATTAGCCTAAGAATGTGATTTAATAAGCCAATTAGAGTTCATAAAGACATGGTTGCATGTTTAAAAGGATTTGAATCAGAAATGCAATGAAATATGAAACCAAAAACACATATTAGACAAACTTACTGAAGAAGAAAGCTGAAATAGAAAATTTCTATACACCATTAGCCTAAGAATGTGATTGAATAAGCCAATTAGAGTTGATAAGGAGATGGTTACATGTTTAAAAGAATTTGAATCAGAATTGAAATGGAATATGAAACCAAAAACACAGATTAGACAAACTTAGTGAAGAAGAAAGCTCAAATAGAAAATTTCTAAACACCATTGGCCTTAGAATATGATTCAATAAGCCAATTAGAGTTGATAAAGAGTGGGTTGCATGTTTAACAGAATTTGAATCAGAATTGAAATGAAATATGAAAGAAAAAACACATATTAGACAAACTTAGTGAAGAAGAAAGCTCAAATAGAAAATTTCTAAACACCATTGGCCCAGGAATATGATTTAATAAGCCAATTAGAGTTGATAAAGAGATGTTCCATGTTTAAAAGAATTTGAATCAGAATTAAAATGAAATGTACAATCAAACACACATATTAGACAAACTTAATGAAGAATAAAGCTCAAATAGAAAATTTCTAAACACCATTAGCCTAAGAATGTGATTTAATAAGCCAATTAGAGTTCATAAAGAGATGTTGCATGTTTAAAAGAATTTGAATCAGAATTAAAATGAAATATGAAACCAAAAACACATATTAGACAAACTTAGTGAAGAAGAATCTCAACTAGATAATTTCTAAACACCATTGGTCAGAGAATGTGATTTAATAAGCCAACTAGAGTTGATAAAGAGATGGTTGCTGTTTAAAAGAATTTGAATCAGAATTGAAATGAAAGATGAAACCAAAAACACATATTAGACAAACTTACTGAAGAAGAAAGCTCAAATAGAAAATTTCTAAACACCATTAGCCTAAGAATATGATTTAATAAGCCAATTAGAGTTGATAAAGAGATGTTGCATGTTTAAAAGAAATTGAATCAGGATTGAAATGAAATTTAAAATAAAAAACACATATTAGAGAAACTTAGTGAAGAAGAAAGCTCAAATAGAAAATTTCTAAGTACCATTAGCCTAAAAATGTGATTGAATAAGCCAATTAGAGTTGATAAGTAGATGGTTGCATGTTTAAAAGAATTTGAATCAGAATTGAAATGAAATATGAAACCAAAAACACATATTAGACAAACTTAGTGAATAAGAAAGCTCAAATAGAAAATTTCTAAACACCATTAGCCTAAAAATGTGATTGAATAAGCCAATTAGAGTTGATAAAGAGATGGTTGCATGTTTAAAAGAATTTTAATCAGAATTGAAATGAAATTTAAAACCAAAAACACACATTAGACGGACTTAGTGAAGAAGAAGGCTCAAATAGAAAATTTCTAAATACCATTAACCTAAGAATGTGATATAATTGGCCAATTAGAGTTGATAAGGAGATGGTTGGATGTTTGAAAGAATTTGAATCAGAATTGAAATGAAATATGAAATCAAAAACACATATTAGACAAACTAAGTGAAGAAGAAAGCTCAAATAGAAAATTTCTAAACACCATTAGCCTAAGAATGTGATTTAATAAGCCAATTAGAGTTGATAAAGAGATGGTTGCATATTTTAAAGAATTTGAATCAGAATTGAAATGGAATATGAAGCCAAAAACACCTATTAGACAAACTTAGTGAAGAAGAAAGCTCAAATAAAAAATTTCTAAACACCATTAGCCTAATAATGTGATTTAATTAGCCAATTAGAGTTGATAAAGACATGGTTGCATGTTTAAAAGAATTTAATCAGAATTGAAATGGAATATGAAACCAAAAACACATATTAGACAAACTTAGTGAAGAAGAAAGCTCAAATAGAAAATTTCTAAACACCATTAGCCTAAGAATGGGATTTAATAAGCCAATTAGAGTTCATAAAGAGATGGTTGCATGTTTAAAAGAATTTAAATCAGAATTGAAATGAAATATGAAACCAAAAACACATATTAGACAAACTTACTGAATAAGAAAGCTCAAATAAAAAATTTCTAAACACCATTGGCCTAGGAATGTGATTTAATAAGCCAATTAGAGTTGATAAAGAGATTGTTGCATGCTTAAAAGATTTTGAATCAGAACTGAAATGAAATATGAAATCAAAAACACATATTAGACAAACTTAGTGAAGAAGAAAGCTCAAATAGAAAATTTCTAAACACCATTAGCCTAAAAATGTGATTGAATAAGCTAATTAGAGTTGATAAGGAGATGCTTGCATGTTTAAAAGAGTTTGAACAACAAATGAAATGAAATATGAAACCAAAAACACATATTAGACAAACTTAATGAAGAATAAAGCTCAAATAGAAAATTTCTAAACACCATTAGCCTAAGAATGTGATTTAATAAGCCAATTAGAGTTCATAAAGACATGGTTGCATGTTGAAAAGAATTTGAATCAGAATTGAAATGAAATATTAAATCAAAAACACATATTAGACAAACTTAGTGAAGAAGAAAGCTCAAATAGAAAATTTCTAAACACCATTAGCCTAAGAATGTGATTGAATAAGCCAATTAGAGTTGATAAGGAGATGGTTGCATGTTTAAAAGAATTTGAATCAGAATTGAAATGAAATATGAAACCAAAAACACATATTAGACAAACTTAGTGAAGAAGAAAGCTGAAATAGAAAATTTCTAAAGACTATTAGCCTAAGAATGTTATTTAGTAAGTCAATTAGAGTTGATAAGGAGATGGTTGCATGTTTAAAAGAATTTGAATCAGAATTGCAATGAAATATGAAACCAAAAACACATATTAGACAAACTTACTGAATAAGAAAGCTCAAATAGAAAATTTCTAAACACCATTAGCCTAAGAATGTGATTGAATAAGCCAATTAGAGTTGATAAGGAGATGGTTGCATGTTTGAAAGGATTTGAATCAGAAATGCAATGAAATATGAAACCAAAAACACATATTAGACAAACTTAGTGAAGAAGAAAGCTCAAATAGAAAATTTCTAAACACCATTAGCCTAAGAATGTGATTGAATAAGCCAATTAGAGTTGATAAAGAGATGTTGCATGTTTAAAAGAATTTGAATCAGAATTGAAATGAAATATGAACCCAAAAACACATATTAGACAAACTTAGTGAAGAAGAAAGCTCAAATAGAAAATTTCTAAACACCATTAGCCTAAGAATGAGATTGAATAAGCCAATTAGAGTTGATAAAGAGATGGTTGCCTGTTTAAAAGAATTTGAATCGTAATTGAAAAGAAATATGAAACCAAAAACACATATTAGACAAACTTAGTGAAGAAGAAAGCTCAAATAAAAAATTTCTAAACACCATTAGCCTAAGAATGTGATTGAATAAGCCAATTAGAGTTGATAAAGAGATGGTTGCATGTTTAAAAGAATTTGAATCAGAATTGAAAAGAAATATGAAACCAAAACACATATTAGACAAACTTAGTGAAGAAGAAAGCGCATATAGAAAATTTCTAGACACCATTAGCCTAACAATGTGATTTAATAAGCCAATAGGAGTTGATAAAGGCATGGTTGCATGTTTAAAAGAATTTGAATCAGAATTGAAATGAAATATGAAACCAAAAACACATATTAGACAAACTTAGTGAAGAAGAAAGCTCAAATAGAAAATTCTAAACACCATTAGCCTAAGAATGTGATTTAATAAGCCAATTAGAGTTGATAAAGAGATGGTTGCATGTTTAAAAGAATTTGAATCAGAATTGAAATGAAATATGAAACCAAAAACACATATCAGACAAACTTAGTGAAGAAGAAAGCTCAAATAGAAAATTTCTAAACACCATTAGCCTAAGAATGTGATTGAATAAGCCAATTAGAGTTGATAAAGAGATGGTTGCATGTTTAAATGAATTTGAATCAGAATTGAAATGAAATATAAAATCCAAAACACATATTAGACAAACTTAGTGAAGAAGAAAGCGCATATAGAATATTTCTAGACACCATTAGCCTAAGAATGTGATTTAATAAGCCAATTAGAGTTGATAAAGACATGGTTGCATGTTTAAAAGAATTTGAATCAGAATTGAAATGAAATTTAAAATAAAAAATACATATTAGAAAAACTTAGTGAAGAAGAAAGTTCAAATAGAAAATTTCTAAACACACTTAGCCTAAAATGTGATTTAATAAGCCAATTAGAGTTGATAAAGACATGGTTGCATGTTTAAAAGAATTTGAATCAGAATTGAAATGAAATATGAAACCAAAAACACATATTAGACAAACTTAGTGAAGAAGAAAGCTCATATAGAAAATTTCTAAACACCATTAGCCTAAGAATGTGATTTAATAAGCCAATTAGAGTTGATAAAGACATGGTTGCATGTTTAAAAGAATTTGAATCAGAATTGAAATGAAATATGAAACCAAAAACACATATTAGACAAACTTACTGAATAAGAAAGCTCAAATAGAAAATTTCTAAACACCATTAGCCTAAGAATGTGATTTAATAAGCCAATTAGAGTTGATAAAGAGATGGTTGCATGTTTAAAAGAATTTGAATCAGAATTGAAATGAAATATGAAACCAAAAACACATATTAGACAAACTTAGTGAAGAAGAAAGCTCAAATAGAAAATTTCTAAACACCATTAGCCTAAGAATGTGATTGAATAAGCCAATTAGAGTTGATAAAGAGATGGTTGAATGTTTCATAGAATTTGAATCAAAATTGAAATGAAATATGAAACCAAAAACACATATTAGACAAACTTAGTGAAGAAGAAAGCTTAAATAGAAAATTTCTAAACACCATTAGCCTAAGAATGTGATTTAATAAGCCAATTAGAGTTGATAAAGAGATCGTTGCATGTTTAAAAGAATTTGAATCAGAATTGCAATGAAATATGAAACCAAAAACACATATTAGACAAACTTAGTGAAGAAGAAAGCTGAAATAGTTAATTTCTATACACCATTAGCCTAAGAATGTGATTTAATAAGCCAACTAGAGTTGATAAAGAGATGGTTGCTGTTTAAAAGAATTTGAATCAGAATTGAAATGAAAGATGAAACCAAAAACACATAATAGACAAACTTATCGAAGAAGAAAGCTCAAATAAAAAATTTCTAAACACCATTGGTCTAAGAATGAGATTGAATAAACCAATTAGAGTTGATCAAGAGATGGTTGCTTGTTTAAAAGAATTTGAATCAGAATTGAAATGAAATATGAAACCAAAAACACATATTAGACAAACTTAGTGAAGAAGAAAGCTTAAATCGAAAATCTCTAAACACAATTAGCCTAAGAAGGTGATTTAATAAGCAAATTAGAGTTGATAAAGAGATGGTTGCATGTTTAAAAGAATTTGAATCAGAATTGAAATGAAATATGAAACAAAAAACACATATTAGGCAAACTTAGTGAAGAATCAAGCTCAAATAGAAAATTTCTAAACACCATTAGCCTAAGAATGTAATTTAATAAGCCAATTAGATTTGATTAAGCGACGGTTGCATGTTTAACTGAATTTGAATCAGAATTGAAATGAAATATGAAACCAAAAACACATATCAGACAAACTTAGTGAAGAAGAAAGCTCAAATAGAAAATTTCTAAACACCATTAGCCTAAGAATGTGATTGAATAAGCCAATTAGAGTTGATAAAGACATGGTTGCATGTTTAAAAGAATTTGAATCAGAATTGAAATGAAATATGAAACCAAAAACACATATTAGACAAACTTAGTGAAGAAGAAAACTCAAAGAAAAAATTTCTAGACACCATTAGCCTAAGAATGTGATTTAATAAGCCAATTAGAGTTGATAAAGACATGGTTGCATGTTTAAAAGAATTTGAATCAGAATTGAAATGAAATATGAATCCAAAAACACATATTAGACAAACTTAGTGAAGAAAAAAGCTCATATAGCAAATTTCTAAACACCATTAGCCTAAGAATGTGATTGAATAAGAAAATTAGAGTTGATAATGACATGGTTCCATGTTTAAAAGAATTTGAATCAGAATTGAAATGAAATATGAAACCAAAAACACATAGTAGACAAATTATTGAAGAAGAAAGCTCAAATAGAAAATTTCTAAACACCATTAGTCCAAGAATGTAATTTAATAAGTCAATTAGAGTTGATATGGAGATGGTTGCATGTTTAAAAGAATTTGAATCAGAATTGAAATGAAATATGAAACCAAAAACACATATTAGACAAACTTAGTGAAGAAGAAAGCTCATATAGAAAATTTCTAAACACCATTAGCCTAAGAATGAGATTGAATAGGCCAATTAGAGTTGATAAAGACATGGTTGCACGTTTAAAAGAATTTGAATCTGAATTGAAATGGAATATTAAACCAAAAACACATATTAGACAAACTTAGTGAAGAAGAAAGCGCATATAGAAAATTTCTAGACACCATTAGCCTAAGAATGTGATTTAATAAGCCAATTAGAGTTGATAAAGACATGGTTGCATGTTTAAAAGAATTTGAATCAGAATTGAAATGAAATATGAGACCAAAAACACATATTATACAAACTTAGTGAAGAAGAAAACTCAAAGAAAAAATTTCTAAACACCGTTAGCCTAAGAATGTGATTTAGTAAGCCAATTAGGGTTGATAAGGAGATGGTTGGATGTTTAAAAGAATTTGAATCAGAATTGAAATGAAATATGAGACCAAAAACACATATTATACAAACTTAGTGAAGAAGAAAAATCAAAGAGAAAATTTCTAAACACCGTTAGCCTAAGAATGTGATTTAATATGGCAATTAGAGTGCATAAAGAGATAGTTGCATGTTCAAAAGAAGCTGAATCAGAATTAAAATGAAAAATGCAAACCAAAATCTCATATTAGTCAAACTTAGTGAAGAAGCAAGCTCAAATAGAAAATTGCTAAACACTATTGGCCTAGGAATGTGGTTTAATAAGCCAATTGAGTTGATAAACGGATAGTTACAAGTTTAAAAGAGTTTGAATTAGAATTGAAATGAAATATGAAACCAAAAACACATAATAGACAAACTTAGCGAAGAATAAAGCTCAAATAGAAAAGTTCTAAACACCATTGGCCTAAGAATGTGATTTAATAGGCTAATTAGAGCTGATAAAGAGATGGTAGCATGTTTAAAAGATTTTGAATCAGAATTGAAATGAAATATGAAACCAAAAACACATATTAGACAAACTTAGTGAAGAAGAAAGCTCAAATAGAAAATTTCTAGACACCATTAGCCTAAGAATGTGATTTAATAAGCCAATTATTGTTCATAAAGCGATGGCTGCTTGTTTAAGAGATTTTGAATCAGAGTTGAAATGAAATTTGAAATCAAAAACACATATTAGACAAACTTAGTGAAGAAGAAAGCTCAAATAGAAATTTCTAAACACCATTAGCCTAAGAATGTGATTGAATAAGCCAATTAGAGTTGATAAGGAGATGGTTGCATGTTTAAAAGAATTTGAATCAGAATTGAAATGAAATATGAAACCAAAAACACATATTAGACAAACTTACTGAAGAAGAAAGCTGAAATAGAAAATTTCTATACACCATTAGCCTAAGAATGTGATTTAATAAGCCAATTAGAGTTGATAAAGACATGGTTGCATGTTTAAAAGAATTTGAATCAGAATTGCAATGAAATATGAAACCAAAAACACATATTAGACAAACTTAGTGAAGAAGAAAGCTCAAATAGAAAATATCTAAACACCATTAGCCTAATAATGGTATTTAATAAGCTAATTAGAGTTGATAAATACATGATTGCATGTTTAAAAGAATTTGAATCGAATTGAAATGAAATATGAAACCAAAAACACATATCAGACAAACTTAGTGAAGAAGAAAGCTCAAATAGAAAATTTCTAAACACCATTAGCCCAAGAATGTGATTGAATAAGCCAATTAGAGTTGATAAAGAGATGGTTGCATGTTTAAAAGAATTTGAATCAGAATTGAAATGAAATATGAAACCAAAAACACATATTAGACAAACTTAGTGAAGAAAAAAGCTCAAATAGAAAATTTCTAAACACCATTGGCCTAGGAATATGATTTAATAAGCCAATTAGAGTTGATAAAGAGATGGTTGCATGTTTAAATGAATTTGAATCAGAATTGAAATGAAATATGAAACCAAAAACACATATTAGACAAACTTAGTGAAGAAGAAAGCTCAAATAGAAAATTTCTAAACACCATTGGTCTAAGAATGTGATTTAATAAGCCAATTAGAGTTGATAAGGAGATGGTTGCATGTTTAAAAGAATTTGAATCAGAATGGAAATGGAATATGAATCCAAAAACATATATTAGACAAACTTAGAGAAGAAGAAAGCTCAAATAGAAAATTTCTAAACACCATTAGCCTAAGAATGTGATTTAATAAGCCAATTAGAGTTCATAAAGACATGGTTGCATGTTTAAAAGAATTTGAATCAGAATTGAAATGAAATATGAAACCAAAAACACATATTTGACAAACTTAGAGATGAAGAAAGCTCAAATAGAAAATTTCTAAACACCATTAGCCTAAGAATCTGATTTAATAAGCCAATTAGAGTTGATAAAGACATGGTTGCATGTTTAAAAGAATTTGAATCAGAAATGCAATGGAATATGAATCCAAAAACACATATTAGACAAACTTAGTGAAGAAGAAAGCTCATATAGAAAATTTCTAAACACCATTGGCCTAAGAATGTGACTGAATAAGAAAATTAGAATTGATAAAGACATGGTCGCATGTTTAAAAGAATTTGAATAAGAATTGAAATGAAATATGAGACTAAAAACACATATTATACAAACTTAGTGAAGAAGAAAACTCAAAGAGAAAAATTCTAAACACCTGTAGCCTAAGAATGTGATTTAGTAAGCCAATTATGGTTGATAAGGAGATGGTTGCAGGTTTAAAGGAATTTGAATCAGAATGGAAATGGAATATGAATCCAAAAACACATATTAGACAAACTTGATGAAGAAGAAAGCGCATATAGAAAATTTCTAGACACCATTAGCCTAAGAATGTGATTTAATAAGCCAACTAAAGTTGATAAAGAGGTGGTTGCTTGTTTAAACGAATTTGAATCAGAATTGAAATGAAATAAGTAACCAAAAACACATATTAAACAAACTTGATGAAGAAGAAAGCGCATATAGAAAATTTCTAGACACCATTAGCCTAAGAATGTGATTTAATAAACCCATTAGAGTTGATAAAGACATGGTTGCATGTTTAAAAGAATTTGAATCAGAATTGAAATGAAATATGAAACCAAAAACACATATTAGACAAACTTAGTGAAGAAGAAAGCTTAAATGGAAATTTCTAAACACCATTAGCCTAAGAATGTGATTTAATAAGCCAATTACAGTTGATAAAGAGATGGTTGCATGTCTAAATGAATTTGAATAAGAATTGAAATGAAATAGTAAGTCAAAAATACATATTAGACAAAATTAGTGAAGAAGAAAGCTCAAATAAAAAATTTAAAACACTATTAGCCTAAGAATGTGATTTAATAGACGAATTACAGTTAATAAGGAGATGGTTGCATGTTTAAAAGAATTTGAATCAGAATTCAAATGAAATATGAAACCAAAAACACATATTAGACAAACTTAGTGAAGAAGAAAGCTCAAATAGAAAATTTCTAAACACCATTAGCCTAATAATGTGATTTAATAAGCCAATTAGAGTTGATAAAGACATGGTTGCATGTTTAAATGAATTTGAATCGAATTGAAATGAAATATGAAACCAAAAACACATATTAGACAAACTTAGTGAAGAAGAAAGCTCAAATAGAAAATTTCTATACACCATTAGCCTAAAAATGTGATTGAATAAGCCAATTAGAGTTGATAAAGAGATGGTTGCATGTTTAAATGAATTTGAATCAGAATTGAAATGAAATATAAAATCAAAAACACATATTAGACAAACTTAGTGAAGAAGAAAGCTCAAATAGAAAATTTCTAAACACCATTAGCCTAAGAATGTGATTTAATAAGCCAATTAGAGTTCATAAACATATGGTTGCTTGTTTAAAAGAATTTGAATCAGAATAGAAATGAAATATGAAACCAAAAACACATATTAGACAAACTTAGTGAAAAAGAAAGCTCAAATAGAAAATTTCTAAACACCATTAGCCTAAGAATGGTATTTAATAAGCCAATTAGAGTTGATAAAGACATGGTTGCATGTTTAAAAGAATTTGAATCAGAATTGAAATGAAATATGAAACCAAAAACACATATTAGACAAACTTAGTGAAGAAAAAAGCTCAATTAAAAAATTTCTAAACACCATTAGCCTAAGAATGTGATTTAATAAGCCAATTAGAGTTGATAAGGAGATGGTTGCATGTTTAAAAGAATTTGAATCAGAATTGAAATGAAATATGAAACCAAAAACACATATCAGACAAACTTAGTGAAGAAGAAAGCTCAAATAGAAAATTTCTATACACCATTTGCCTAAGAATGTGATTTAATAAGCCAATTAGAATTGATAAAGAGATGGTTGCATGTTTAAAAGAATTTAAATTAGAATTGAAATGAAATATGAAACCAAAAACACATATTAGACAAACTTAGTGAAGAAGAAAGCTCAAATAGAAAATTTCTAAACACCATTAGCCTAAGAATGTGATTTAATAAGCCAATTAGAGTTGATAAAGACATGGTTGCATGTTTAAAAGAATTTGAATCAGAATTGAAATGAAATATGAAACCAAAAACACATATCAGACAAACTTAGTGAAGAAGAAAGCTCAAATAGAAAGGTTCAAAACACCATTGGCCTAGGAATGTGATTTAATAAGCTAATTCGAGATGATAAAGAGATGGTTGCTTGTTTAAAAGAATTTGAATCAGAATTGAAATGAAATATCAAACCAAAAACACATATTCAACAAACTTAGTGAAGAAGAAAGCTCATATAGAAAATTTCTAAACACCATTGGTCTAAGAATGTGATTGAATAAGCCAATTAGAGTTGATAAAGAGATGGTTGCATGTTGAAAAGAATTTGAATCAGAATTGAAATGGAATATCAAACCAAAAACGCATATTAGACAAACTTAGTGAAGAAGACAGCTCAAATAGAAAATTTCTAAACACCATTAGCCTAAGAATCGGATTAAATAAGCCAATTAGAGTTGGTAAAGAGATGGTTGCTTTTTTAATAGATTTTGAATCAGAGTTGAAATGGAATATGAAACCAAACCACATATTAGACAAACTTAGTGAAGAAGAAAGCTCAAATAGAAAATTTCTAAACACCATTAGCCTAAGAATGTGATTGAATAAGCCAATTAGAGTTGATAAAGAGATGGTTGCATGTTTAAAATAATTTGAATCAGAATTGAAATGAAATATGAAACTAAAAACACATATTAGACAAACTTAGTGAAGAAGAAAGCTCAAATAGAAAATTTTTAAACACCATTGGCCTAGGAATGTGATTTAATAAGGCAATTAGAGTTGATAAGGAGATTGTTGCATGTTTAAAAGAGTTTGAATTAGAAAAGAAATGAAATATGAAACCAAAAACACATATTAGACAAACTTAGTGAAGAAGAAAGCTCAAATAGAAAATTTCTAAACACCATTAGCCTAAGAATGTGATTTAATAAGCCAATTAGAGTTGATAAAGAGATGGTTGCACGTTCAAAATAATTTGAATCAGAATTGAAATGAAATATGAAACCAAAAACACATATTAGGCAAACTTAGTGAAGAAGAAAGCACAAATAGAACATTTCTAAACACCATTAGCCTAAGAATGTGATTTAATAAGCCAATTAGAGTTGATAAAGACATGGTTGCATGTTTAAAAGAATTTGAATCAGAATTGAAATGGAATATGAAACCAAAAACACATATGAGACAAACTTAGTGAAGAAGAAAGCTCAAATAGAATATTTTTAAACACCATTAGCCTAAGAATGAGATGGAGTAAGCCAATTAGAGTTGATAAAGAGATGGTTGCATGTTTAAAAGAATTTGAATCAGAAATGAAATGGAATACAAACAAAAAACACATATTAGACAAACTTAGTGAAGAAGAAAGCTCAAATAGAAAATTTCTAAACACCATTAGCCTGAGAATGAGATTGAAAAAGCCAATTAGAGTTGATAAAGAGTTGGTTGCTTGTCTAAGAGATTTTCAATCAGAGTTGAATTGAAATATGAAACCAAATACACAAATTAGACAAACTTAGCGAAGAAGAAAGCTCAAATAGAAAATTTCTAAACACCATTAGCTTGAGAATGTGATTTAATAAGCGAATTAGAGTTGATAAAGAGAAGGTTGCATGTTTAAATGAATTTGAATCAGAACTGAAATGAAATATGAAATCAAAAACACATATTAGACAAACTTAGTGAAGAAGAAAGCTCAAATAGAAAAGTTCAAAACACCATTGGCCAAGAAATGTGATTTAATAAGCTAAATAGAGTTGATAAAGAGATTGTTGATTGTTTAAAACAATCTGAATCAGAATTGAAATGAAATATGAAACGACAAACACATATTATGCAAAATTAGTGAAGAAGAAAGCTGATATAGAAAATTTCTAAACACCATTAGCCTAAGAATGAGATTGAATAAGCCAATTAGAGTTGATAAGGAGATGGTTGCATGTTTAAAAGAATTTGAATCAGAATTGAAATGAAATATGAAACCAAAAACACATATTAGACAAACTTAGTGAAGAAGAAAGCTTAAATAGAAAATTTCTAAACACCATTAGCCTAAGAATGAGATTGAATAAGCCAATTAGAGTTGATAAAGAGATGGTTGCATGTTTAAAAGAATTTGAATCAGAATTGAAATGAAATATAAAACCAAAAAGACATATTCGACAAACTTAGTGAAGAAGAAAGCTCAAATAGAAAATTTCTAAACACCATTAGCCTAAGAATGTGATTGAATAAGCCAATTAGAGTTGGTTAAGAGATGGTTTCATGTTTAATAGAATTTGAATCAGAATTGAAATGAAATATTAAATCCAAACCACATATTAGACAAACTTAGTGAAGAGGAAAGTTCAAATAGAAAATTTTTAAACACCATTAGCCTAAGAATGGGATTTAATAAGCCAATTAGAGTTGATAAAGAGACGGTTGCTTGTTTAAAAGAATTTGAATCAGAATTGAAATGAAATATGAAACCAAAAACACATATTAGACAAACTTAGTGAAGAAGAAAGCTCACATAGAAAATTTCTAAACACCATTAGCCTAAGATTGTGATTGAATAAGCCAATTAGAGTTGATAAAGAGATGGTTGCATGTTTAAAAGAATTTGAATCAGAATTGAAATGAAATATGAAACCAAAAACACATATTAGACAAACTTAGTGAAGAAGAAAGCTCAAATAGAAAATTTCTAAACACCATTAGCCTAAGAATGTGATTTAATAAGCCAATTAGAGTTGATAAAGAGATGGTTGCATGTTTAAATGAATTTGAATCAGAATTGAAATGAAATATGAAATCAAAAAAACATATTAGACAAACTTAGTGAAGAAGAAAGCTCAAATAAAAAATTTCTAAACACCATTAGCCTAAGAATGTGATTGAATAAGCCAATTATAGGTGATATGGAGATGGTTGCATGTTTAAATGAATTTAAATCAGAATTGAAATGAAATATGAAACCCAAAACACATATTAGACAAACTTTGTGAAGAAGAAAGCTTAAATAGAAAATTTCTAAACACCTTTAGCCTAAGAATATGATTTAATAAGCCAATTAGAGTTGATAAAGAGATGGTTGCATGTTTAAAAGAATTTGAATCAGAATTGAAATGAAATTTAAAATCAAAAAAACATATTAGTCAAAATTAGTGAAGAAGGAAGCTCCAATAAAAAATTTCTAAACACCATTGGCCTAAGAATATGATTTAATTAGCCACTTATAGTTGTTAAAGAGATGGTTGCATGTTTAAATGAATTTGAATCAGAATTGAAATGAATATGAAATCAAAAACACTTATTAGACAAACTTAGTGAAGAAGAAAGCTCAAATGAAAAATTTCTAAACATCATTAGCCTTGGAATATGATTTAAGAAGCCAATTAGAGTTGATAAAGAGATGGTTGCATGTTTAAATGAATTTGAATCAGAATTGAAATGGAATATGAAACCAAAAACACAGATTAGACAAACTTAGTGAAGAAAAAAGCTCAAATAGAAAATTTCTAAACACCATTAGCCTAAAAATGTGATTGAATAAGCCAATTAGAGTTGATAAGGAGATGGTTGCATGTTTAAAAGAATTTGAATCAGAATTGAAATGAAATATGAAACCAAAAACACATATTAGACAAACTTAGTGAAGAAGCATGCTCCTATAGAAAATTTCTACACACCATTAGCCTAGGAATGTGATTGAATAAGCCAATTAGAGTTGATAAAGAGATGGTTGCATGTTTAAAAAGAATTTGAATCAGAATTGAAATGAAATATGAAACCAAAACACATATTAGACAAACTTAGTGAAGAAGAAAGCTCAAATAGAAAATTTCTAAAGACCATTAGCCTAAGAATGAGATTGAATAAGCCAATTAGAGTTGATAAGGAGACGGTTGCATGGTTAACAGAATTTGAATCAGAATTCAAAAGAAATATGAGACCAAAAACACATATTAAACAAACTTAGTGAATAAGAAAGCTCAAATAGAAAATTTCTAAACACCATTATCCTAAGCATGACATTTAGTAAGCCAATTAGAGTTGATAAGGAGATTGTTGCATGTTTAAATGAATTTGAATCAGAATTAAAATGAAATATTAAATCCAAACCACATATTAGACAAACTTAGTGAAGAAAAAAGCTCAAATAGAAAATTTCTAAACACTATTAGCCTAAAAATGTGATTGAATAAGCCAATTAGAGGTGATAAAGACATGGTTGCATGTTTAAAAGAATTTGAAACAGAATTGAAAAGAAAATTAAGATCAAAAATACAAATTAGACAAACTTAGTGAAGAAAAAAGCTTAAATAGAAAATTTCTAAACAACATTAGCCTAAGAATGATATTTAGTAAGCCAATTAGAGTTGATAAGGAGATGGTTGCTTGTTTAAAATAATTCGAATCAAAATTGAAATGAAATGTAAAACCAAAAACACATATTAGACAAACTTAGTGAAGAATAAAAGCTCAAATAGAAAATTTCTAAACATATTAGCCTAAGAATGTGATTTAGTAAGCCAATTAGAGTTGATAAAAAGATGGTTGCATGATTAAATAATTTTCAATCAGAATTGAAATGAAATATGAAACTAAAAACACATATTAGAAAGACTTAGTGAAGAAAGAAAGCTCAAATAAAAAATTTCTAAACACCATTGGCCTAGGAATATGATTTAATAAGCAATTAGAGTTGATAAAGAGATGTTGCTTGTTTAAAATAATTTGAATCAGAATTGAAATCAAATATGAAACCAAAAACACATTTTAGAAAAATTATTGAACAATAAAGCTCAAATAGAAAATTTCCAAACACCATTAGCCCTAAGAACGTGATTGAATAACCCACTTAGAGTTGATAAAGACATGGTTGCATGTTTAACAGAATTTGAATCAGAATTGAAATGGAATATGAATCCAAAAACACATATTAGACAAACTTAGTGAAGAAGAAAGCTCAAATAGAAAATTTCTAAACACCATTAGCCTAAGAATGTGATTTAATAAGCCAATTAGAGTTGATAAAGACATGGTTGCATGTTTAAAAGAATTTGAATCAAATTGAAATGAAATATGAAACCAAAACACATATTAGGCAAACTTAGTGAAGAAAAAAGCTCATATAGAAAATTTCTAAACACCATTAGCCTAAGAATGTGATTGAATAAGCCAATTAGAGTTGATAAAGAGATGATTGCATGTTTAAAACAATTTGAATCAGAAATGAAATAAAATATGAAAGAAAAAACACATATTAGAAAAACTTAGTGAAGAAGAAAGCTCAAATAGAAAATTTCTAAACACATTAGCCTAAGAATGAGATTGAATAAGCCAATTAGAGTTGATAAAGAGCTGGTTGCATGTACAAAAGAATTTGAATCAAAATAGATATCAAATATGAAACCGAAAACACATATTAGACAAATTACTGAAGAAGAAAGCTTAAATAGAAAATTTCTAAACACCATTAGCCCTAAGAAGGTGATTGAATAAGCCAATTAGATTTGATAAAGACATGGTTGCATGTTTAAAAGAATTTGAATCAGAATTGTAATGGAATATGAAACTAAAAACACAGATTAGACAAACTTAGTGAAGAAAAAAGCTCAAATAGAAAATTTGTAAATTTCATTAGCCTAAGAAAGGTATTTAATAAGCCAATTACAGTTCATAAAGACATGGTTGCTGTTTAACAGAAATTGAAACAGAATTGAAATGAAATATGAAACGAAAAACACATATTAGACAAACTTACTGAAAAAGAAAGCTCAAATAGAAAATTTCTAAACACCATTAGCCTAAGAATGTGATTGAATAAGCCAATTAGAGTTGATAAAGAGATGATTGCATGTTTAAAAAGAATTTGAATCTGAATTGAAATGGATTATGAATCCAAAAACACATATTAGACAAACTTAGTGAAGAAGAAAGCGTATATAGAAAATTTATAGACACCATTAGCCTAAGAAAGTGATTTAATAATCCAATTAGAGTGATAAAGACATGGTTGCATGTTTAAAAGAATTTGAATCAGAATTAAAATGGTATATGAATCCAAAAACACATATTAGACAAATTACTGAAGAAGAAAGCTTAAATAGAAAATTTCTAAACACCATTAGCCCTAAGAAGGTGATTGAATAAGCCAATTAGATTTGATAAAGACATGGTTGCATGTTTAAAAGAATTTGAATCAGAATTGAAATGGAATATGAAACCAAAAACACATAATAGACAAACTTAGTGAAGAAGAAAGCTCAAATAGAAAATTTCTAAACACCATTAGCCTAAGAATGGCATTTAATAAGCCAATTAGAGTTGATAAAGAGATGTTGCTTGTTTAAAAGAATTTGAATCAGAATTGAAATGAAATTTAAAGTCAAAAACACATATTAGACAAACTTAGTGAAGAAGAAAGCTCAAATAGAAAATTTCTAAACACCATTAGCCTAAGAATGGGATTTAATAAGCCAATTAGAGTTGATAAGGAGATGGTTACATGTTTAAAAGAATTTGAATCAGAATTGAAATGAAATATAAGACCAAAAACACATATTAGACAAACTTGGTGAAGAAGAAAAATCAAATAGAAAATTTCTAAACACCATTAGCCTAAGAATGGGATTTAATAAGCCAATTAGAGTTGATAAAGACATGGTTGCTTGTTTAAGAGATTTTGAATCAGAGTTGAAATGAAATATGAAACCAAAAACACATATTAGACAAATTAGTGAAGAAGAAAGCTCAAATAGAAAATTTCTAAACACCATTAGGCTAAGAATGTGATTGAATAAGCCAATTAGAGTTGGTCAGGAGATGGTTGCATGTTTAAAAGAATTTGAATCGAGAATTAAAATGAAATATGAAACCAAACCACATATTAGACAAACTTAGTGAAGAAGATAGCTCAAATAGAAAATTTCTAAACACCATTAGCCTAAAAATGTGTTTAAATAAGCCAATTAGAGTTGATAAAGAGATGTTGCATGTTTAAAAGAATTTGAATCAGAATTGAAATGAAATTTAAAATCAAAAACACATATTAGAAAAACTTAGTGAAGAAGAAAGCTCAAATAAAAAATTTCTAAACACTATTAGCCTAAAAATGTGATTGAATAAGCCAATTAGAGTTGATAAGGAGATGGTTGCATGTTTAAAAGAATTTGAATCAGAAATGAAATGAAATATGAAACCAAAAACACATATTAGACAAACTTAGTGAAGAAGAAAGCTCAAATAGAAAATTTCTAAACACCAGTAGCCTAAGAATGGTATTTAATAAGCCAATTAGAGTTGATAAAGAGATGGTTGCATGTTTAAAAGAATTTGAATCAGAATTGAAATGAAATATGAAACCAAAAACACATATTAGACAAACTTAGTGAAGAAGAAAGCTCAAATAGAAAATTTCTAAACACCATTCGCCTAAGAATGGCATTTAATAAGCCAATTAGAGTTGATAAAGAGATGGTTGCATGTTTAAAATAATTTGAATCAGAATTGAAATGAAATATGAAACCAAAAACACAGATTAGACAAACTTAGTGAAGAAGAAAGCTCAAATAGAAAATTTCTAAACACCATTAGCCTAAATATGTGATTGAATAAGCCAATTAGAGTTGATAATGACATGGTTGCATGTTTAAAAGAATTTGAATCAGAAATGAAATGAAATATGAAACCAAAAACACATATTAGACAAACTTAGTGAAGAAGAAAGCTCAAATAGAAAATTTCTAAACACCATTAGCCTAAAAATGTGATTGAATAAGCCAATTAGAGTTGATAAAGAGATGGTTGCATGTTTAAAAGAATTTGAATCAGAATTGAAATGAAATATGAAATCAAAAACACATATTAGACAAACTTAGTGAAGAAGAAAGCTCAAATAGAAAATTTCTAAACACCATTAGCCCAGGAATATGATTTAATAAGCCAATTAGAGTTGATAAAGAGATGTTCCATGTTTAAAAGAATTTGAATCAGAATTGAAATGAAATTTAAAATCAAAAACACATATTAGACAAACTTAGTGAAGAAGAAAGCTCAAATAGAAAAGTTCTAAACACCATTGGCCTAGGAATATGATTTAATAAGCCAATTAGAGTTGATAAAGAGATGTTGCATGTTTAAAAGAATTTGAATCAGAATTGAAATGAAATATGAAATCAAAAACACATATTAGACAAACTTAGTGAAGAAGAAAGCTCAAATAGAAAATTTCTAAACACCATTAGCCTAAGAATGGTATTTAATAAGCCAATTAGAGTTGATAAAGACATGGTTGCATGTTTAAAAGAATTTGAATCAGAATTGAAATGGAATATGAAACCAAAAACACAGATTAGACAAACTTAGTGAAGAAGAAAGCTCAAATAGAAAATTTCTAAACACCATTAGCCTAAATATGTGATTGAATAAGCCAATTATAGTTGATAAAGAGATGTTCCATGTTTAAAAGAATTTGAATCAGAATTGAAATGGAATATGAAACCAAAAACACATATTAGACAAACTTAGTGAAAAAGAAAGCTCAAATAGAAAATTTCTAAACACCATTAGCCTAAAAATGTGATTTAATAAGCCAATTAGAGTTGATAAAGAGATGGTTGCATGTTTAAAAGAATTTGAATCAGAATTGAAATGAAATTTAAAATCAAAAACACATATTAGACAAACTTAGTGAAGAAGAAAGCTCAAATAGAAAATTTCTAAACACCATTAGCCTAAGAATGTGATTTAATAAGCCAATTAGAGTTGATAAAGAGATGGTTGCATGTTTAAATGAATTTGAATCAGAATTGAAATGAAATATTAAATCAAAAATACATATTAGACAAAATTAGTGAAGAAGAAAGCTCAAATAGAAAATTTCTAAACACTATTAGCCTAAGAATATGATTGAATAAGCCCATTAGAGTAGATAAAGAGATAGTTGAAGGTTTAAAAGAATTTTAATCACAATTGAAATGAAATTTGAAACCAAAAACACATGTTAGAAAAACTTGGTGAAGAAGAAAGCTTAAATAGAAAGTTTCTAAACACCATTAGCCTAAGAATGTGATTTAAGAGGCGAATTAGAGTTGATAAGGAGATGGTTGCATGTTTGAAAGAATTTGAATCCTTATTGAAATGAAATATGAAACGAAAAACACATATTAGACAAACTTAGTGAAGAAGAAAGCTCATATAGAAAATTTCTATACACCATTAGCCTACGAATGTGATTTAATAAGCCAATTAGAGTTGATAAAGAGATGGTTGCATGTTTAAAAGAATTTGAATCAGAATTGAAATGGAATATGAATCCAAAAACACATATCAGACAAACTTAGTGAAGAAGAAAGCTCAAATAGAAAATTTCTAAACACCATTAGCCTAAGAATGAGATTGAATAGGCCAATTAGAGTTGATAAAGAGATGGTTGCATGTTTAAAAGAATTTGAATCAGAATTGAAAAGAAATATGAAACCAAAACACATATTAGACAAACTTAGTGAAGAAGAAAGCGCATATAGAAAATTTCTAAACACCATTAGCCTAAGAATGTGTTTTAATAAGCCAATTATAGTTGATAAAGAGCTGGTTGCATGTTTAAAAGAATTTGAATCAGAATTGAAATGAAATATGAAACCAAAAACACATATTAGACAAACTTAGTGAAGAAGAAAGCTCATATAGAAAATTTCTAAACACCATTAGCCTAAGAATGTGATTTAATAAGCCAATTAGAGTTGATAAAGAGATGGTTGCATGTTTAAAAGAATTTGAATCAGAATTGAAATGAAATATGAAACCAAAAACACATATTAGACAAACTTAGTGAAGAAGAAAGCTCAAATAGAAAATTTCTAAACACCATTAGCCCAAGAATGAGATGGCATAAGCCTATTAGAGTTGATAAAGAGATGGTTGCATGTTTAAAAGAATTTGAATCAGAATTGAAATGAAATATGAAACCAAAAACACATATTAGACAAACTTAGTAAAGAAGTAGGCTCAAATAGAAAATTTCTATACACCATTGGTCAAAGAATGTGATTTAAAAAGCCAATTAGAGTTGATAAAGAGATGGTTGCATGTTTAAAAGAATTTGAATCGAATTGAAATGTAATATGAAACCAAAAACACATATTAGACAAACTTAGTGAAGAAGAAAGCACAAATAGAACATTTCTAAACACGTTTGGGCTAAGAATGTGATTTATTAAGCCAATTAGAGTTGATAAAGAGATGGTTGCATGTTTAAGAGATTTTGAATCAGAGTTGAAATGAAATATGAAACCAAAAACACATATTAGACAAACTTAGTGAAGAAAAAAGCTCAAATAGAAAAGTTCTAAACACCATTGGCATACGAATGTGATTTAATAATCCAATTAGAGTTGTTAAAGAGATGATTGCATGTTTAAAAGAATTTGAATCAGAATTGAAACGAAATATGAAACCAGAAACACATATTAGGCAAACTTAGTGAAGAAGAAAGCTCAAATAGAAAATTTCTAAACACCATTAGCCTAAGAATGTGATTTAATAAGCCAATTAGAGTTGATAAAGAGATGGTTGCATGTTTAAAAGAATTTGAATCGAATTGAAATGAAATATGAAACCAAAAACACATATTAGACAAACTTAGTGAAGAAGAAAGCTCAAATACAAAATTTCTAAACACCATTAGCCTAAGAATGTGATTTAATAAGCCAATTAGAGTTGATAAAGACATGGTTGCATGTTTAAAAGAATTTGAATCAGAATTGAAATGGAATATGAAACCAAAAACACATATTAGACAAACTTAGTGAAGAAGAAAGCTCAAATAAAAAATTTCTAAACACCATTAGCCTAAGAATGTGATTTAATAAGCCAACTAGATTTGATAAGGAGATGGTTACATGTTTAAATGAATTTGAATCAGAATTGAAATGAAATATGAAACCAAAAACACATATTAGACAAACTTAGTGAAGAAGAAAGCTTAAATAGAAAATTTCTAAACACCATTAGCCTAATAATGTGATTTAATAAGCCAATTAGAGTTGATAAAGAGATGGTTGCATGTTTAAATGAATTTGAATCAGAATTGAAATGAAATATGAAACCAAAAAGACATATTACACAAACTTAGTGAAGAAGAAAGCTCAAATAGAAAATTTCGAAAGACCATTGGCCGAAGAATGTGATTGAAAAAGCCAATTAGAGTTGATAAAGAGATGGTTGCATGTTCACAAGAATTTGAATCAGAATTGAAATGAAATATGAAACCAAAAACACATATTAGACAAACTTATTGAAGAAGAAAGCTCAAATTTCTAAATACCATTAGCCTAAGAATGAGATTTAATATGCCAATTAGAGTTAATAAGGAGATGGTTGCATGTTTAAAAGAATTTGAATTAGAATTGAAATGAAATATGAAACCAAAAACACATATTAGACAAACTTATTGAAGAAGAAAGCTCAAATAGAAAGGTTCTACAGACCATTGGCCAAAGAATGTGATTTAATAAGCCAATTTGAGTTGATAAAGAGATGGTTGCATGTTCAAAAGAATTTGAAATAGAATTGAAATGAAATATGAATCCAAAAGCACATATTAGGGAATCTTAGTGAAGAAGCAAGCTCAAATAGAAAATTTGTAAACACCATTAGCCTACGATTGTGATTTAATAAGCCAATTAGAGTTCATAAAGAGATAGTTGCTAGTTTGAGAGATTTTGAATCAAAGTTGAAACGAAATATGCAAGCAAAAACACATATTAGACAAACTTAGTGAAGAAGAACGCTCAAATAGAAAAGTTCTAAACACCATTGCCTAGGAATGTGATTTGATAAGCCAATTAGAGTTAATAAAGAGTTGGTTGCATGTTGAAAAGAATTTGAATCAGAATTGAAATCAAATATGAAACTAAAAACAAATATTAGACAAACTTAGTGAAGAAGAAAGCTCAAATAGAAAAGTTCGAAAGACCATTGGCCGAAGAATGTGATTGCAAAAGCCAATTAGAGTTGATAAAGAGATGGTTGCATGTTCACAAGAATTTGAATCAGAATTGAAATGAAATATGAAACCAAAAACACATATTAGACAAATTAGTGAAGAAGAAAGCTCAAATAGAAAATTTCTAAACACCATTAGCCTAAGAATGTGATTTAATAAGCCAATTAGAGTTGATAAAGACATGGTTGCATGTTTAAAAGAATTTGAATCAGAATTGAAATGAAATATGAGACCAAAAACACATATTAGACAAACTTAGTGAAGAAGAAAGCACATATAGAAAATTTCTAGACACCATTAGCCAAAGAATGTGATTGAATAAGCCAATTAGAGTTGATAAAGACATGGTTGCATGTTTAAAAGAATTTGAATCAGAATTGAAATGAAATATGAGACCAAAAACACATATTAGACAAACTTAGTGAAGAAGAAAGCTCAAATAGAAAATTTCTAAACACCATTAGCCTAAGAATGGTATTTAATAAGCCAATTAGAGTTGATAATGACATGGTTGCATGTTTAAAAGAATTTGAATCAGAAATGAAATGAAATATGAAACCAAAAACACAGATTAGACAAACTTAGTGAAGAAGAAAGCTCAAATAGAAAAGTTCTAAACACCATTGGCCTAAGAATGTGATTTAATAAGCCAATTAGAGTTGATCAAGAGATGGTTGCTGTTTAAAAGAATTTGAATCAGAATTGAAATGAAATTTAAAATCAAAAACACATATTAGACAAACTTAGTGAAGAAGAAAGCTCAAATAGAAAATTTCTAAACACCATTAGCCTAAATATGTGATTGAATAAGCCAATTAGAGTTGATAAGGAGATGGTTGCATGTTTAAAAGAATTTGAATCAGAAATGAAATGAAATATGAAACCAAAAACACAGATTAGACAAACTTAGTGAAGAAGAAAGCTTAAATCAAAAATTTCTAAACACCATTAGCCTAAGAATGTGATTTACTAAGCCAATTAGAGTTAATAAAGAGATGGCTGCATGTTTTAAAGAATTTGAATCAGACTTGAAATGAAATATGAAACCAAAAACACATATTAGACAAACTTAGTGAAGAAGAAAGCTCAAATAGAAAAGTTCTAAACACCATTGGCCTAGGAATATGATTTAATAAGCCAATTAGAGTTGATAAAGAGATGTTGCATGTTTAAAAGAATTTGAATCAGAATTGAAATGAAATATGTAATCAAAAACACATATTAGACAAACTTAGTGAAGAAGAAAGCTCAAATAGAAAATTTCTAAACACCATTAGCCTAAATATGTGATTGAATAAGCCAATTAGAGTTGATAAGGAGATGGTTGCATGTTTAAATGAATTTGAATCAGAACTGAAATGAAATATGAAATCAAAAACACATATTAGACAAACTTAGTGAAGAAGAAAGCTCAAATAGAAAATTTCTAAACACCATTAGCCTAAGAATGGCATTTAATAAGCCAATTAGAGTTGATAAAGAGATGGTTACATGTTTAAAAGAATTTGAATCAGAATTGAAATGAAATGTAAAGTCAAAAACACATATTAGACAAACTTAGTGAAGAAGAAAGCTCAAATAGAAAATATCTAAACACCATTAGCCTAAGAATGAGATTTAATAAGCCAATTAAAGTTGATAAAGAGACGGTTGCATGTTTAAAAGAATTTGAATCGAATTGAAATGAAATATGAAACCAAAAACATACATTAGACAAACTTAATGAAGAAGAAAGCTCAAATAGAAAATTTCTAAACACCATTAGCCTAAAAATGTGATTGAATAAGCCAATTAGAGTTGATAAAGAGATAGTTGCATGTTTAAAAGAGTTTGAATAAGAAATGAAATTAAATATGAAACTAAAAACACATATTAGAGAGGCTTAGCGTACAAGAAAGTTCAAATAGAAAAGTTCGAAGCACCATTAGCCTAGGAATATGATTTAATAAGCCAATTATAGTTGATAAAGAGATGGTTGCATGTTTAAATGAATTTGAATCAGAATTGAAATGAAATATTAAATCAAAAATACATATTAGACAAACTTAGTGAAGAAGAAAGCTCAAATAGAAAATTTCTAAACACCATTAGCCTAAGAATGTGATTTAATAAGCCAATTAGAGTTGATAAAGAGATGGTTGCAAGTTGAAAAGAATTTGAATGAGAATTGAAATGAAATATGAAACCAAAAACACAGATTAGACAAACTTAGTGAAGAAGAAAGCTCAAATAGAAAATTTCTAAACACCATTAGCCTAAAAATGTGATTGAATAAGCCAATTAGAGTTGATAAGGAGATGGTTGCATGTTTAAAAGAGTTTGAATCGAAAATGAAATGGAATATGAATCCAAAAACACACATTAGACAAACTTAGTGAAGAAGAAAGCTCAAATAAAAAATTTCTAAACACCATTACCTAAGAATGACATTTAGTAAGCCAATTAGAGTTGATAAAGAGATGGTTGCATGTTTAAATGAATTTGAATCAGAATTAAAATGAAATATGAAACCAAAAACACATATTAGACAAACTTATTGAAGAAGAAAGCTCAAATAGAAAATTTCTAAGGACCATTGGCCTAAGAATGTGATTTAATAAGCCAATTAGAGTTGATATGGAGATGGTTTCATGTTTAATAGAATTTGAATCAGAATTGAAATGAAAAATGAAACCAAAATCACATATTAGACAAACTTAGTGAAGAAGAAAGCTCACATAGAAAATTTCTAAACACCATTAGCCTAAGATTGTGATTGAATAAGCCAATTAGAGTTGATAAAGAGATGGTTGCATGTTTAAAAGAATTTGAATCAGAATTGAAATGAAATATGAATCCAAAAACACATATTAGACAAACTTAGTGAAGAAAAAAGCTCATATAGCAAATTTCTAAACACCATTAGCCTAAGAATGTGATTTAATAAGCCAATTAGAGTTGATAAAGAGATGGTTGCTGTTTAAAACAATTTGAATCAGAATTGAAATGAAAGATGAAACCAAAAACACATATTAGACACACTTATTGAAGAAGAAAGCTCAAATAAAAAATTTCTAAATACCATTAGCCTAAGAATGTCATTTAATAGGCCAATTAGAGTTGATAAAGAGATGGTTGCATGTTTAAAAGAATTTGAATCAGAATTGAAATGAAATATGAATCCCAAAACACATATTAGACAAACTTAGTGAAGAAGAAAGCTCAAATAGAAAATTTCTAAACACCATTGGTCTAAGAAGGTGATTTAATAAGCCAATTAAAGTTTATAAAGAGATGGTTGCATGTGTAAAAGAATTTGACTCAGAATTGAAATGAAATATGAGACCAAAAACACATATTAGACAAACTTAGTGAAGAAGAAAGCTCAAATAGAAAATTTCTAAACACCATTAGCCTAAGAATGTGATTTAATAAGCGAATTAGAGTTGATAAAGAGATGGTTGCATGTTTAAAAGAATTTGAATCAGAATTGAAATGAAATATGAAACCAAAAACACATATTAGACAAACTTAGTGAAGAAGAAAGCTCAAATAAAAAATTTCTAAACACCATTAGCCTAAGAATGTGATTTAATAAGCCAATTAGAGTTGATAAAGACATGGTTGCATGTTTAAATGAATTTGAATCAGAATTGCAATGAAATATGAATCCACAAACACATATTAGACAAACTTAGTGAAGAAGAAAGCTCAAATAGAAAATTTCTAAACACCATTAGCCTAAGAATGTGATTGAATAAGCCATTGAGAGTTGATAAATACATGGTTGCATGTTTAAAAGAATTTGAATCAGAATTGAAATGAAATATGAAACCAAAAACACATATTATAGACGCTGAGTGAAGAAGAAAGCTCAAATAGAAAATTTCTAAGTACCATTGGCCAAATAATGTGATTTAATAAGCCAATTAGAGTTGATAAAGAGATGGTTGCATGTTCAAAAGACTTTGAATCAGAATTCAAATGAAATAGGAGACCAAAAACACATATCATACAAACTTAGAGAAGAATAAAGCTCAAAGAGAAAATTTCTAAACACCATTGGCCTAAAAATTTGATTTAGTAAGCCAATTAGAGTTGATAAAGAGATGGTTGCATGTTTAAAAGAATTTGAATCGAATTGAAATGAAATATGAAACCAAAAACACATATTAGACAAACTTAGTGAAGAAGAAAGCTCAAATAGAAAATTTCTAAACACCATTAGCCTAAGAATGTGATTTAATAATCCAATTAGAGTTGATAAAGAGATGGTTCCATGTTTAAAAGAATTTGAATCAGAATTGAAATGAAATATGAAACCAACAACACCTATTAGACAAACTTAGTGAAGAAGAAAGCTCAAATAGAAAATTTCTAAACACCATTAGCCTAAGAATGAGATTCAATAAGCCAATTAGAGTTGATAAATACATGGTTGCCTGTTTAAAAGAATTTGAATCGAATTGAAATGAAATATGAAACCAAAAACACATATTAGACAAACTTAGTGAAGAAGAAAGCTCAAATAGAAAATTTCTAAACACCATTAGCCTAAGAATGTGATTTAATAAGCCAATTAGAGTTGATAAAGAGATGGTTGCATGTTTAAAAGAATTTGAATCAGAATTGAAATGAAATATGAAACCAAAAACACATATTAGACAAACTTAGTGAAGAAGAAAGCTCAAATAGAAAATTTCTAAACACCATTAGCCTAAGAATGTGATTTAATAAGCCAATTAGAGTTGATAAAGAGATGGTTGCATGTTTAAAAGAATTTGAATCAGAATTGAAATGAAATATGAAACCAAAAACACATATTAGACAAACTTAGTGAAGAAGAAAGCTCAAATAGAAAATTTCTAAACACCATTAGCCTAAGAATGTGATTTAATAAGCCAATTAGAGTTGATAAAGAGATGGTTGCATGTTTAAAAGAATTTGAATCAGAATTGAAATGAAATATGAAACCAAAAACACATATTAGACAAACTTAGTGAAAAAGAAAGTTCAAATAGAAAATTTCTAAACACCATTAGCCTAAGAATGGTATTTAATAAGCCAATTAGAGTTGATAAAGAGATGGTTGCATGTTTAAAAGAATTTGAATCGAATTGAAATGAAATATGAAATCAAAAACACATATTAGACAAACTGAGTGATGAAAAAAGTTCAAATAGAAAATTTCTAAACACCATTAGCCTAAAAATGTGATTGAATAAGCCAATTAGAGTTGATAAGGAGATGGTTGCATGTTTAAAAGAATTTGAATCAGAATTGAAATGAAATATGAAACCAAAAACACAGATTAGACAAACTTAGTGAAGAAGAAAGCTCAAATAGAAAATTTCTAAACACCATTAGCCTAAGAATGTGATTTAATAAGCAAATTAGAGTTGATAAAGAGATGGTTGCATGTTTAAAAGAATTTGAATCGAATTGAAATGAAATATTAAATCAAAAATATATATTAGAAAAACTTAGTGAAGAAGAAAGCTCAAATAGAAAATTTCTAAACACAATTAGCCTAAAATGTGATTTAATAAGCCAATTAGAGTTGATAAAGACATGGTTGCATGTTTAAAAGAATTTGAATCAGAATAGAAATGGAATATGAAACCAAAAACACATATTAGACAAAATTAGTGAAGAAGAAAGCTCAAATAAAAAATTTCTAAATACCATTGGCCCAGGAATGTGATTTAATAAGCCAATTAGAGTTGATAAAGAGATGGTTGCATGTTTAAAAGAAATTGAAACAGAATTGAAATGAAAATTAAAATCAAAAATACAAATTAGACAAACTTAGTGAAGAAAAAAACTTAAATAGAAAATTTCTAAACACCATTAGCCTAAGAATGATATTTAATAAGCCAATTAGAGTTGATAAAGACATGGTTGCATGTTTAAATGAATTTGAATCAGAATTGAAATGCAATATGATACCAAAACACAGATTAGACAAACTTAGTAAAGAAGAAGGCTCAAATAGAAAATTTCTAAACACCATTGGCCTAAAAATGTGATTGAATAAGCCAATTAGAGTTGATAAAGACATGGTTGCTTGTTTAAAAGAATTTGAATCAGAATTGAAATGAAATATGAAACCTAAAACACATATTAGACAAACTTAGTGAAGAAGAAAGCTCATATAGAAAATTTCTAAACACCATTAGCCTAAGAATGTAATTGAATAAGCGAATTAGAGTTGATAAAGAGATGGTTGCATGTTTAAAAGAATTTGAATCGTATTTGAAATTAAATATGAAACTAAAAACACATATTAGACAAACTTAGTGAAGAAGAAAGCTCATATAAAAAATTTCTAAGCACCATTAGCCTAAGAATGTGATTTAATAAGCTAACTAGATTTGATAAGGAGATGGTTGCATGTTTAAAAGAATTTGAATCAGAATTGAAATGAAAAATGAAACCAAAAACACATATTAGACAAACTTAGTGAAGAAGAAAGCTCATATAGAAAATTTTGAAATACCATTGGTCTAAGAATGTGATTTAATAAGCCAATAAGAGTTGATAAAGAGACGGTTGCTTGTTTAAAAGAATTTGAATCAGAATTGAAATGAAATATGAAACCAAAAACACATATTAGACAAACTTAGTGAAGAAGAAAGCTCAAAAAGAAAATATTGAAATACCATTGGACTAAGAATGTGATTTAATAAGCCAATAAGAGTTGATAAGGAGATGGTTGATTGGTTAAAAGAATTTGAATCAGAATTGAAATGAAATATGAAATCAAAAACACATATTAGACAAACTTAGTGAAGAAGAAAGCTCATATAGAAAATTTCTAAACACCATTAGCCTAAGAATGTGATTGAATAAGCGAATTAGAGTTGATAAAGAGATGGTTGCATGTTTAAAAGAATTTGAATCAGAATTGAAATGAAATATGAAACCAAAAACACGTATTAGACAAACTTAGCGTAGAAGAAAGCTCAAATAGAAAATTTCTAAACACCATTAGCCTAATAATGTGATTTAATAAGCCAATTAGAGTTGATCAAGACATGGTTGCATGTTTAAAAGAATTTGAATCAGAATTGAAATGGAATATGAAACCAAAAACACATATCAGACAAACTTACTGAAGAAGAAAGCTCAAATAGAAAATTTCTAAACACCATTAGCCTAATAATGTGATTTAATAAGCCAATTAGAATTGATAAAGAGATGGTTGCATGTTTAAATGAATTTGAATCAGAATTGAAATGAAATATGAAATCAAAAACACATATTAGACAAACTTAGTGAAGAAGAAAGCTCAAATAGAAAATTTCTAAACACCATTAGCCTAAGAATGTGATTTAATAAGCGAATTAGAGTTGATAAAGACATGGTTCCATGTTTAAAAGAATTTGAATCAGAATTGAAATGAAATTTAAAATCAAAAACACATATTAGACAAACTTAGTGAAGAAGAAAGCTCAAATAGAAAATTTCTAAACACCATTAGCCTAGGAATGTGATTTAATAAGCCAATTAGAGTTGATAAAGAGATGGTTGCATGTTTAAAAGATTTTGAATCAGAACTGAAATGAAATATGAAATCAAAAACACATATTAGACAAACTTAGTGAAGAAGAAAGCTCAAATAGAAAATTTCTAAACACCATTAGCCTAAATATGTGATTGAATAAGCCAATTAGAGTTGATAAGGAGATGGTTGCATGTTTAAGAGAATTTGAATCAGAAATGAAATGAAATATGAAACCAAAAACATAGATTAGACAAACTTAGTGAAGAAGAAAGCTCAAATAGAAAATTTCTAAACACCATTAGCCTAAGAATGGGATTTAATAAGCCAATTAGAGTTGATAAATACATGGTTGCTTGTTTAAAAGAATTTGAATCGAATTGAAATGAAATATGAAACTAAAAACACATATTAGACAAACTTAGTGAAGAAGAAAGCTCAAATAGAAAATTTCTAAACTCCATTAGCCTAAGAATGTGATTTAATAAGCCAATTAGAGTTGATCAAAAGATGGTTGCATGTTTAAATGAATTTGAATCAGAATGGAAATGGAATATGAATGCAAAAACACATATTAGACAAACTTAGTGAAGAAAAAACTCATATAGAAAATTTTTAAACACCATTACCCTAAGAATGTGATTTAATAAGCCAATTAGAGTTGATAAAGACATGGTTGCATGTTTAAAAGAATTTGAATCAGAATGGAAATGAAATATGAAACCAAAAACACATATTAGACAAACTTAGTGAAGAAGAAAGCTCAAATAGAAAATTTCTAAACACCATTAGCCTAAGAATGTGATTTAATAAGCAAATTAGAGTTGATAAGGAGATGGTGGCATGTTTAAAAGAATTTGAATCGTAATAGGAAACAAATATGAAACCAAAAACACATATTAGACAAATTAGTGAAGAAGAAAGCTCATATAGAAAATTTCTAGACACCATTAGCCTAAGAATGTGATTTAATAAGCCAATTAGAGTTGATAAAGACATGGTTGCATGTTTAAAAGAATTTGAATCAGAATTGAAATGAAATATGAATCCAAAAACACATATTAGACAAACTTAGTGGAGAAAAAAGCTCAAATAGAAAATTTCTAAACACCATTAGCCTAAGAATGTGATTTAGTAAGCCAATTAGAGTTGATAAGGAGATGGTTGCATGTTTAAAAGAATTTGAATCAGAATTGAAATGAAATATGAAACCAAAAACACATATTAGACAAACTTAGTGAAGAAGAAAGCTCAAATAGAAAATTTCTAAACACCATTAGCCTAAGAATGTGATTGAATAAGCCAATTAGAGTTGATAAAGAGATGGTTGCATGTTTAAAAGAATTTGAATCAGAAATGCAATGAAATATGAAACCAAAAACACATATTAGACAAACTTAGTGAAGAAGAAAGCTGAAATAGAAAATTTCTAAACACCATTAGCCTAAGAATGTGATATAATAGGCCAATTAGAGTTGATAAAGACATGGTTGCATGTTTGAAAGAATTTGAATCAGAATTGCAATGAAATATGAATCCACAAACACATATTAGACAAACTTAGTGAAGAAGAAAGCTCAAATAGAAAATTTCTAAACACCATTAGCCTAAGAATATGATTTAATAAGCCAATTAGAGTTGATAAAGAGATGGTTACATGTTTAAATGAATTTGAATTAGAATTGAAGTGAAATATTAAATCAAAAATATATATTAGACAAAATTAGTGAAGAAAAAAGCTCAAATAAAAAATTTCTACACACCACAGGCCTAGGAATATGATTTAATAACCCAATTAGAGTTGATAAAGATATGTTGCATGTTTAAAAGAATGTGAATCAGAATTGAAATGAAATTTAAAATAAAAAACACATATTAGACAAACTTAGTGAAGAAGAAAGCTCAAATAGAAAATTTCTAAACACCATTAGCCTAAAAATGTGATTAAATAAGCCAATTAGAGTTGATAAAGACATGGTTGCATGTTTAAAAGAATTTGAATCATAATTGAAATGCAATATGAAATCAAAAACACAGATTGGACAAACATAGTGAAGAAGAAAGCTCAAATAGAAAATTTCTAAACACCATTAGCCTAAGAATGTGATTTAATAAGCCAATTAGAGTTGATAAAGACATGGTTGCATGTTTAAAAGAATTTGAATCAGAAGTGAAATGAAATATGAATCCAAACACACATATTAGACAAACTTAGTGAAGAAAAAGCTCATATAGAAAATTTCTAAACACCATTAGCCTAAGTATGTGATTTAGTAAGCCAATTAGAGTTGATAAAGAGATGGATGCATGTTTAAATGAATTTAAATCAGAATTGAAATGAAATATGAAACCCAAAACACATATTAGACAAACTTTGTGAAGAAGAAAGCTCAAATAGAAAATTTCTAAACACCATTAGCCTAAGAATCTGATGTATAAGCCAATTAGAGTTGATAAAGAGGTGGTTGCATGTTCAAAAGAATTTGAATCAGAATTGAAATGAAATATCAAATCAAAAAAACATATTAGAAAAACTTCGTGAAGAAGAATGCTCAAATAGAAAATATCTACACACCATTAGCCTAAGAATGTGATTTAATAAGCCAATTAGAGTTGATAAAGAGATGGTTGCATGTTTAAAAGAATTTGAATCAGAACTGAAATGAAATATGAAACCAAAAACACATATTAGACAAACTTAGTGCAGAAGAAAGCTCAAATAGAAAATTTCTATACACCATTAGCCTAAGAATGTGATTTAATAAGCCAATTAGAGTTGATAAAGACATGGTTGCATGTTTAAAAGAATTTGAATCAGAATTGAAATGAAATATGAAACCAAAAACACATATCAGACAAACTTAGTGAAGAAGAAAGCTCAAATAGAAAATTTCTAAACACCATTGGTCTAAGAATGTGATTTAATAAGCCAATTAGAGTTGATAAAGAGACGGTTGCATGTTTAAAAGAATTTGAATCGTATTTGAAATGAAATATGAAGCACAAAACACATATTAGACTAACATAGTGAAGAAGAAAGCTCAAATAAAAAATTTCTAAACACCATTAGCCTAGGAATGTGATTTAATAAGCTAATTAGAGTTGATAATGAGATGGTTGCATGTTTAAAAGAATTTGAATCATAATTGCAATGAAATATGACGCACAAAACACATATTAGACTAACATAGTGAAGAAGAAAGCTCAAATAGAAAATTTCTAAACACCATTAGCCTAAGAATGTGATTTAATAAGCCAATTAGAGTTGATAAATACATGGTTGCTTGTTTAAAAGAATTTGAATCGAATTGAAATGAAATATGAAACCAAAAACACATATTAGACAAACTTAGTGAAGAAGAAAGCTCAAATAGAAAATTTCTAAACACCATTAGCCTAAGAATGTGATTTAATAAGCCAATTAGAGTTGATAAAGAGATGGTTGCATGTTTAAAAGAATTTGAATCAGAATTGAAATGAAATATGAAACCAAAAACACATATTAGACAAACTTAGTGAAGAAGAAAGCTCAAATAGAAAATTTCTAGACACCATTAGCCTAAGAATGTGGTTTAATAAGCCAATTAGAGTTGATAAAGACATGGTTGCATGTTTAAAAGAATTTGAATCAGAAATGCAATGAAATATGAAACCAAAAACACATATTACACAAACTTAGTGAAGAAGAAAGCTCAAATAGAAAATTTCTAAACACCATTAGCCTAAGAATGAGATTTAATAAGCCAATTATAGTTGATAAGGAGATGGTTGCATGTTTAAAAGAATTTGAATCAGAATTGAAATGAAATATGAAACCAAAAACACATATTAGACAAACTTAGTGAATATGAAAGCTCAAATAGAAAATTTCTAAACACCATTAGCCTAAGAATGTGATTTAATAAGCAAATTAGAGTTGATAAGGAGATGGTGGCATGTTTAAAAGAATTTGAATCGAATTGAAATGAAATATGAAACCAAAAACATATATTAGACAAATTAGTGAAGAAGAAAGCTCAAATAGAAAATTTCTAAACACCATTAGCCTAAGAATGTGATTGAATAAGCCAATTAGAGTTGATAAGGACATGGTTGCATGTTTAAAAGAATTTGAATCGAATTGAAATGAAATATGAATCCAAAAACACATTTGAGACAAACTTAGTGGAGAATACAGCTCATATAGAAAATTTTTAAATACGATTAGTCTAAGAATGTGATTTAATAAGCCAATTAGAGTTTATAAAGAGATGGTTGCATGTTTAAAAGAATTTAAATCAGAATTGAAATGAAATATGAAACCAAAAACACATATTAGACAAACTTAGTGAAGAAGAAAGCTCAAATAGAAAATTACTAAACACCATTAGCCTAAGAATGTGATTTAGTAAGCCAATTAGAGTTGATAAGGAGATGGTTGCATGTTTAAAAGAATTTGAATCAGAATTGAAATGAAATATGAAACCAAAAACACATATTAGACAAACTTAGTGAAGAAGAAAGCTCAAATAGAAAATTTCTAAACACCATTAGCCTAAGAATGTGATTTAATAAGCCAATTAGAGTTGATAAGGAGATGGTTGCATGTTTAAAAGAATTTGAATCAGAATTGAAATGAAATATGAATCCAAAAACACATATTAGACAAACTTAGTGAAGAAGAAAGCTCAAATAGAAAATTTCTAAACACCATTAGCCTAAGAATGTGATTTAATAAGCAAATTAGAGTTGATAAGGAGATGGTTGCATGTTTAAAAGAATTTGAATCACAATTCAAATGAAATATGAAACCAAAAACAGATATTAGACAAACTTAGTGAAGAAGAAAGCTGAAAGAGAAAATTTCTAAACACCGTTAGCCTAAGAATGTGATTTAGTAAGCGAATTAGGGTTGATAAGGAGATGGTTGCATGTTTAAAAGAATTTGAATCACAATTGAAATGAAATGTGAAACCAAAAACACATATCAGACAAACTTAGTGAAGAAGAAAGCTCAAATAGAAAATTTATAAACACCATTAGCCTAAGAATGTGATTGAATAAGCCAATTAGAGTTGATAAAGACATGGTTGCATGTTTAAAAGAATTTGAATCAGAATTGAAATGGAATATGAATCCGAAAACGCATATTTGACAAACTTAGAGAAGAAGAAAGCTCAAATAGAAAATTTCTAAACACCATTAGCCTAAGAATGTGATTGAATAAGCCAATTAGAGTTGATAAAGAGATGGTTGCATGTTTAAAAGAATTTGAATCAGAATTGAAATGAAATATGAATCCAAAAACACATATTAGACAAACTTAGTGAAGAAGAAAGCTCATATAGAAAATTTCTAAACACCATTAGCCTAAGAATGTGATTTAATAAGCCAATTAGAGTTGATAAAGACATGGTTGCATGTTTAAAAGAATTTGAATCAGAATGGAAATGGAATATGAAACCAAAATCACATATTAAACAAACTTAGTGAAGAAATAAGCTCATATAGAAAATTTTTAAACACCATTAGCCTAAGAATATGATTTCATAAGCCAATTAGAGTTGATAAGGAGATGGAGGCATGTTTAACAGAATATGAATCAGAATTGAAATGGAATATGAATCCAAAAACACATATTATACAAACTTAGTGAAGAAGAAAGCTCAAATAGAAAATTTCTAAACACCATTAGCCTAAGAATATGATTTAGTAAGTCAAGTAGAGTTGCTAAGGAGATGGTTGCATGTTTAAAAGAATTAGAATCGGAATTGAAATGAAATATGAAACGAAAAACACCTATTAGACAAACTTAATGAAGAAGAAAGCTCAAATAGAAAATTTCTAAACACCATTAGCCTAAGAATGAGATTTAATAAGCCAATTAGAGTTGATAAAGACATGGTTGCATGTTTAAAAGAATTTGAATCAGAATTGAAATAAAATATGAAACCAAAAACACATATTAGACAAACTTAGTGAAGAAGAAAGCTCAAATAGAAAATTTCTAAACACCATTAGCCTAAAAATGTGATTGAATAAGCCAATTAGAGTTGATAAGGAGATGGTTGCATGTTTAAAAGAATTTGAATCTGAAATGAAATGAAATATGAAACCAAAAACACAGATTAGACAAACTTAGTGAAGAAGAAAGCTCAAATAGAAAATTTCTAAACACCATTAGCCTAAGAATGTGATTTAATAAGCCAATTAGAGTTGATAAAGAGATGGTTGCATGTTTAAAAGAATTTGAATCAGAATTGAAATGAAATTTCAAATCAAAAACACATATTAGACAAACTTAGTGAAGAAGAAAGCTCAAATAGAAAATTTCTAAACACTATTAGCCTAAAAATGTGATTAAAGAAGCCAATTAGAGTTGATAAGGAGATGGTGGCATGTTTACAAGAATTTGAATCGCAATTGAAATGGAATATGAATCCAAAAACACATATTAGACAAACTTAGTGAAGAAGAAAGCTCAAATAGAAAATTTCTAAACACCATTGGCCTAAAAATGTGATTGAATAAGCCAATTAGAGTTGATAAGGAGATGGTTGCATGTGTGAAAGAATTTGAATCAGAAATGAAATGAAATATGAAACCAAAAACACATATTAGACAAACTTAGTGAAGAAGAAAGCTCAAATAGAAAATTTCTAAACACCATTAGCCTAAGAATGTGTTTAATAAGCCAATTAGAGTTGATAAGGAGATGGTTGCATGTTTAAAAGAATTTGAATCAGAATTGAAATGAAATATGAAACCAAAAACACATATTAGACAAACTTAGTGAAGAAGAAAGCTCAAATAGAAAATTTCTAAACACCATTAGCCTAAGAATGTGATTTAATAAGCCAATTAGAGTTGATAAAGACATGGTTGCATGTTTAAAAGAATTTGAATCGTATTGAAATGAAATATGAAACCAAAAACACATATTAGACAAACTTAGTGAAGAAGAAAGCTCAAATAGAAAATTTCTAAACACCATTAGCCTAAGAATGTGATTTAATAAGCCAATTAGAGTTGATAAAGAGATGGTTGCATGTTTAAAAGAATTTGAATCAGAATTGAAATGAAATATGAAACCAAAAACACATATTAGACAAACTTAGTGAAGAAGAAAGCTCAAATAGAAAATTTCTAAACACCATTAGCCTAAGAATGTGATTTAATAAGCCAATTAGAGTTGATAAAGACATGGTTGCATGTTTAAAAGAATTTGAATCGAATTGAAATGAAATATGAAACCAAAAACACATATTAGACAAACTTAGTGAAGAAGAAAGCTCAAATAGAAAATTTCTAAACACCATTAGCCTAAGAATGTGATTTAATAAGCCAATTAGAGTTGATAAGGAGATGGTTGCATGTTTAAAAGAATTTGAATCGAATTGAAATGAAATATGAAACTAAAAACACATATGAGACAAACTTAGTGAAGGAGAAAGCTCAAATAGAAAATTTCTATAAACCATTAGACTAAGATTGTGATTTAGTATGTCAATTAGAGTTGATAAGGAGATGGTTGCATGTTTAAAAGAATTTGAATCGAATTGAAATGAAATATGAAACCAAAAACACATATTAGACAAACTTAGTGAAGGAGAAAGCTCAAATAGAAAATTTAGAAAATTTCTAAACACCATTAGCCTAAGAATGAGATTTAATAAGCCAATTAGAGTTGATAAGGAGATGGTTGCATGTTTAAAAGAATTTGAATCGAATTGAAATGGAATATGAAACCAAAAACACATATTAGACAAACATAGTGAAGAAAAAAGCTCAAATAGAAAATTTCTAAACACTATTAGACTAAAAATGTGAGTGAATAAGCTAACTAGAGTTGATAAGGAGATGGTTGCATGTTTAAAAGAATTTGAATCATAAATGAAATGAAATATGAAACCAAAAACACATAATAGACAAACTTAGTGAAGGAGAAAGCTCAAATAGAAAATTTCTAAACATCATTGCACTAGGAATATGATTTAATAAGCCAATTAGAGTTGATAAAGAGATGGTTGAATGTTTCAAAGAATTTGAATCAGAAATGCAATGAAATATGAAACCAAAAACACATATTAGACAAACTTAGTGAAGAAGAAAGCTGAAATAGAAAATTTCTATACACCATTAGCCTAAGAATGTGATTGAATAAGCCAATTAGAGTTGATAAGGAGATGGTTGCATGTTTAAAAGAATTTGAATCAGAATTGCAATGAAATATGAAACCAAAAACACATATTAGACAAACTTACTGAATAAGAAAGCTCAAATAAAAAATTTCTAAACACCATTAGCCTAAGAATATGATTCAATAGGCGAATTAGAGTTGATAAGGAGATGGTTGCATGTTTGAAATGATTTGAATCAGAAATGCAATGAAATATGAAACCAAAAACACACATTAGACAAACTTAGTGAAGAAGAAAGCTCAAATAGAAAATTTCTAAACACCATTAGCCTAAGAATGAGATTGAATAAGCCAATTAGAGTTGATCAGGAGATGGTTGCATGTTTAAAAGAATTTGAATCAGAATTGAAATGAAATATGAAACCACATATTAGACAAACTTAGTGAAGAAGAAAGCTGAAATAGAAAATTTCTAAACACCATTAGCCTAAGAATGTGATATAATAGGCCAATTAGAGTTGATAAGGAGATGGTTGGATGTTTGAAAGAATTTGAATCAGAATTGCAATGAAATATGAAACCAAAAACACATATTAGACAAACTTAGTGAAGAAGAAAGCTGAAATAGAAAATTTCTAAACACCATTAGCCTAAGAATGTGATTGAATAAGCCAATTAGAGTTGATAAGGAGATGGTTGCATGTTTAAAAGAATTTGAATCAGAATTGCAATGAAATATGAAACCAAAAACACATATTAGACAAACTTACTGAATAAGAAAGCTCAAATAGAAAATTTCTAAACACCATTAGCCTAAGAATATGATTTAATAGGCGAATTAGAGTTGATAAGGAGATGGTTGCATGTTTAAAAGAATTTGAATCAGAATTGCAATGAAATATGAAACCAAAAACACATATTAGACAAACTTACTGAATAAGAAAGCTCAAATAAAAAATTTCTAAACACCATTAGCCTCAGAATGACATTAAATAAGCCAATTAGAGTTGATAAGGAGATGGTTGCATGTTTAAAAGAATTTGAATCAGAATTGCAATGAAATATGAAACCAAAAACACATATTAGACAAACTTAGTGAAGAAGAAAGCTCAAATAGAAAATTTCTAAACACCATTAGCCTAAGAATGTGATATAATAGGCGAATTAGAGTTGATAAGGAGATGGTTGCATGTTTGAAAGGATTTGAATCAGAAATGCAATGAAATATGAAACCAAAAACACATATTAGACAAACTTAGTGAAGAAGAAAGCTGAAATAGAAAATTTCTATACACCATTAACTTTAAGAATGTGATATAATAGGCCAGTGGGAGTTGATAAGGAGATGGTTGGATGTTTTGAAGAATTTGGTCAGTGCTGAAATGAAATATGGAAACAAAAACACACATTAGATAAACTTAACTAGTAGAAAGAAAAGAAAGCTCGAATAGAAAATTTCTAAAGCACCATTAGCTAAAGAATGAGATTAGACCAGGCAAACTAGAGTTGATCGGAGATAGTTGCATGTTTAAAAGAATTTGAATCCCGAGAGTGCGATAAAATATGAAACCAAAAACACATAATGGAACAAACTACTTGAATAGAAAGCTCGAATAGAAAATTTCTAAACACCGTTAGCTTTAAGAATGTGATTTAATAAATGAATTAAGAGTTGATAAGGAGATGGTTGCATGTTTGAAAGAGTTTGAATCGGAAATACGATGAAATATGAAACGAAGCACGTATTAGACGAACTTGGTGAAGAAGAAGTAAGCTGAAATAGAAAATTTCTAAACACCGTTAGCTTTAGAATGTGATATATTAAGGCAATTAGAGATGGTAAAGACATGGTTGGATTTTTGAAAGAATTTGAATCAAAATTGCAATGATGCTGAGAGCAAAACACCTATTAGACAAACTTAGTGGAGAAGAAAGCTCAAATAGAAAATTTCTATACACCATTAGCCTAAGAATGTGATATAATAGGCCAATTAGAGTTGATAAGGAGATGGTTAGATGTTTGAAAGAATTTGAATCAGAATTGCAATGAAATATGAAACAAAAACACATATTAGACAAACTTAGTGAAGAAGAAAGCTCAAATAGAAAATTTCTAAACACCATTAGCCTAAGAATGAGATTGAATAAGCCAATTAGAGTTGATCAGGAGATGGTTGCATGTTTAAAAGAATTTGATTCAAAATTGAAATGGAATATGAAACCAGAAACACATATTAGACAAACTTAGTGAAGAAAAAAGCTCAATTAAAAAATTTCTAAACACCATTAGCCTAAGAATGAAATTAGTAAGCCAATTAGAGTTGATAAGGAGATGGTTGCATGTTTAAGAGATTTTGAATCAGAGTTCAAATAGAATATGAAACCAAAAACACATATTAAAGAGGCTAAGCGTAGAAGAAAGCTCAAATAGAAAAGTTCTAAACACCATTGGCGTATAATTATGATTTAATAAGCCAATTAGAGTTTATAAAGAGATGGTTGCATGTTTAAAAGAATTTAAATCAGAATTGAAATGAAATATGAAACCAAAAACATCATAATAGACAAACTTGGGTGAAAAGAGAAGAAGCTTCGAATAGAAAATTTCTAAACTCATTTGCCTTAAGAATGTGATTGAATAAGCCAATTAGAGTTGATAAGGAGATGGTTGCATGTTTAAAAGAATTTGAATCAGAATTGAAATGAAATATGAAACCAAAAACACATATTAGACAAACTTAGTGAAGAAGAAAGCTCAAATAGAAAATTTCTAAACACCGTGCTTTAAGAATGTGATTGAATAAGTCAATTAGAGGAGGTGATAAGGAGGTGGTTGCATGAGTTTATGAATTTGAATCGAATTGAAATGAAATATGACCACGAAAAACACCTATTAGACAAACTTAGTGGAAGGAGAAAGCTCAAATAGAAAATTTCTAAACATATTAGCCTTAAGAATGAGATTGAATAAGCGATTAGAGTTGATAAGGAGATGGTTGCATGTTTAAAAGAATTTGTATTGTTAAATTGAAAATGAAATATGACCACCAAAAACACATATTAGACAAACTTGGTGAAGGAGAAAGCTCAAATAGAAAATTTCTAAACACCATTAGCCCCTTAGGAGAATGTGATTTAATACAGCCAATTAGAGTTGATAAAGAGAATGGTTGCCATAAGTTTAAAGAAATTGATCTATTGAATTGAAATGAAATATGAAAGCGAAAACATATGGTAGACAAACTTAGTGAAGAAGAAGAAAGCTCGAATCAAGAAAATTTCTACAACACCATTAGCCTCAAGAATGTGATTGAGATAAGCCAATTAAGAGTTGATATGGAGATGGTACTTAGAAGTTTTAAAAAAGAATTTGAATCAGAATTGAAATGAAATATGATTTAAGCCCAAAACCACAGTAGACAAACTTAGTGAAGAGAAGAAAGCTCAAAATAGAAAATTTCCTAAAGACCATTGGCCTAAGAATCTTCTGTTTGATTTAATAGAAAGCGAATTAGAGTTGATAAGGAGATGGTTGCATGTTTAAAAGAATTTGAATGGTGAAATGAAATATGAAACCAAAAAAAGACATATTAGACAAACTTAGTTGAATAAGAAAGCTCAAATAGGGAAAAGAATTTCTAAACACTTTATTAGCTAAGAATGTGATTTAATGAAGCCAATTAAGAGAGTTGACTATTAGGGAGATGGATTTGCATGTTTGAAAGAATTTGAATCGAATTGCAATGAAATACATTCCAAAAACTCCATATTAGACTAAACTTAAATGTGAAGAAAAACAGGAAATAGAAAATTTCTAAACAGTGCCTTAGAATGTGATATAATAAATTCGATTCAGTTGACTCATGGAGATAGTTAGAAGTTTAAAAGAATTTGAATCGAATCTGAAATGAAATTATGAACTGAAATGCTGAAAACACATATGACAAACACTAGTGGAGAAGAAAACTTAGAAATAGAAAATTTCTAAACACCATTAGCCTAAGAATGTGATTGAATAAGCCAATTAGATTGTTGATATGGAGATAGTGTCCATTTTTGTAAGAATTTGAATCGAGATTGGAGAAATGAAATATGGCCCAAACCAAAACACATATAAGACAAACTTAGTGAAGGAGAAAGCTTCCGAATAGAAAAATTTCTAAACACCATTAGCCTAAGAATGTGATTTAATAAGTCAATTAGAGTTGATAAGGAGATGGTTGCATGTTTCTGAAGAATTTGAATTAGAATTGAAATGAAATATGAAACAAAAAACACATATTAGACAAACTTAGTGAAGAAGAAAGCTCAGAATAGAAAATTTCTAAACACTATTAGCCTAAGAATGTGTGATTTAATAAAGCCAATTAGAGTTGATAAGGAGATGGTTGCATGTTTGAAAGAATTTGAATCGGATTGAAATCTGATAAATATGAAACCAACAACACATATTAGACAAACTTAGTGAAGAAATAAAGCTGAAATAGAAAATTTCTAAACACCATTAGCCTTAAGAATGTGATTTAGTAAGACCAATTAAGAGTTGTTGATAAGGGAGATGGTTGCATGTTTAAAAGAATTTGAATGGAATTGAAATGAAATATGAAACCAAAAACACATATTAGACAAGACTTAGTAGAAGGAGAAAGCTTCCAAATAGAAAGTTTCTGAAAAGTGACCCGTTAGCCTAAGAATGTGATTTAATAGGCGAATTAGAGTTGATAAGGAGATGGTTGCATGTTTGAAAGGATTTGAATCAGAAATGCAATGAAATATGAAACCAAAAACACATATTAGACAAACTTAGTGAAGAAGAAAGCTCAAATAGAAAATTTCTAGAAAACACGTCATTTTTAAGAATGTGATATAATAGGCCAATTAGAGTTGATAAGGAGATGGTTGGATGTTTGAAAGAATTTGAATCAGAATTGCAATGAAATATGAAACAAAAACACATATTAGACAATGACTTAGTTGAAGAAAGAAAGCTGAAATAGAAAATTTCTAAACACCATTAGCCAAAGAATGTGATTGAATAAGCCAATTAGAGTTGATAAGGAGATGGTTGCATGTAGTGTATTGAGACACATTTGATTTTTACTACATTAAACAGAATTCTGAAATGAATCGATGCTTAATTGAATTATGTAAATATGAAACGAAAACGCATATTAGACAAACTTGAGTGAAGAAGAAAAGCTCAAATAGAAAATTTCTAAACACCATTAGCCTAAGAAGATAGATTTAGTAAGCCAATTAGAGTTGATAAGGAGATGGTTGCATGTTTAAAGAATTTGGAATCGAAAGAGTTGAAATGAAATATGAAACCAAAACGCATCATTAGACAAACTTAGCGTGAAGAAAGCTTAAATAGAAAAGTTCTACAACACCATTGGCTTTCAGATTATGATTTAATAAGCCAATTAGAGTTGATAAGGAAGATGGTTTGCATGTTTAAAGAATTTGAATCAGGGTGAAATGAAATATGAAACCAAAAACACATATTAGACAAACTTGAAGTGAAGTCTAAGAAAGCTCAAATAGAAAATTTCTAAACTCACATTACAGCCCACAGAATGTGAATTTAGTAAGCCAATTAGAGTTGATAAGGAGATGGTTGCATAATTTGAAAAGAATTTGAATCCCGGAATCTGAAATGAAATATGAAACCAAAACCTTTATATTAGACAGAACTTAGTTTGAAGAAAGAAAAACTCAAATAGAAAATTTCTAAACACCATTAGCTTTATTCAGAATGTGATTTAGATAAGCCAATTAGAGTTGATAAAGGAGATAGTTGCATGTTTGAATAATTTGAATCGAAATTGAAATGAAATATGACCCAGCAAAACACATATTAGACAAACATAGTGAAGAAAAGAGAAAGCTCCAAATAGAAAGGCTTTCTAAACACTATTAGCCTAAGAATGTGATTTAATAAGTCAATCTTAGAGTTGATAAAGAGATGGTTGCATGTTTCCGAAGGATTTGAATCAGGAATTGCAATGCCCAATATGAGAAACCAAAACCACATAATAGACTGAAACTTGAAGAGTTGAAGAAGAAAGCTCAAATAGAAAATTTCTAAAACACTTCATTAGCCTAAGAATGTGTGATTTAATAAGCGAGTTAGATTGATCAGGAGATGGTTGCATGTTTAAAAGAATTTGATTCAAAATTGAAATGGAAATGAAACCAAAATCACATATTAGACAAACTTAGTGAAGAAAAAAGCTGAAATAGAAAATTTCTAAACACCATTAGCCTAAGAATGTGATATAATAGGCGAATTATAGTTGATAAGGAGATGGTTGCATGTTTAATAGAATTTGAATTAGGAGTGAAATGAAATATGAAACCTGAAAAGCACATGATTAGACAAACTTAGTGAAGAAGAAGAAGCTTCGAATAAAAAATTTCTAAACACCATTAGCCTAAGAATGAAATTAGTAAGCTAATTAGAGTTGATAAGGAGATGGTTGCATGTTTAAGAGATTTTGAATCAGAGTTCAAATGGAATATACATTAAAAACTTACATATTAGACAAACTTGGCGTGAAGGAGTAAGCTCAAATAGAAAACTTCTAAACACCAGGCTGGCCTAGAATTATGATTTAGTAAGCCAATTAGAGTTGATATGGAGATGGTTGCATGTTTAAATGAATTTGAATCAGAATTGAAATGAAATATGAAACCAAAAACACATATTAGACAAACTTAGTGAAGAAGAAAGCTTAAATAGAAAATTTCTAAACACCTTTAGCCTAAGAATGCGATTTAGTAAGCCAATTAGAGTTGATATGGAGATGGTTGCATGTTTAAATGAATTTGAATCAGAATTGAAAAGAAATATGAAACCAAAAACACATATTAGGCAAACTTAGTGAAAAAGATATCTCAAATAGAAAATTTTTCAACACATTAGCCTAAGAATGAGATTGAATAAGCCAATTAGAGTTGATAAGGACACGGTTGCATGTTTAACAGAATTTGTATTAGAATTGAAATGAAATATGACACGAAAAACACACATTAGACAAACTTAGTGGAGAAGAAAACTCAAATAGAAAATTTCTAAAGACTATTAGCCTAAGAATGAGATTTAGTAAGTCAATTAGAGTTGTTGATAAGGAGACACGGTTTGCATGTTTAAAAGCAATTTGAATCAGGGTGAAATGAAAGCCATGAAACCAAAAACACATATTAGAGCCAAAACTTAATTGAAGAAAGCTCAAATAGAAAATTTCCCATAAACACCATTAGCCTTAAGAATAGAGATTGAATAAGCCAATTAGATTTGATAAGGAGACGGTCGCATGTTTAATAGAATTTGAATCAGAAGTGAAATGAAATATGAAACCCGAGAAACACATATTAGACAAACTTAGTGAAGGAAAAGCTCAGAATGAAAATTTTCCTAAACACCATTAGCCTAAGAATGTGTGATATAATAAGTAATTAGAGTTGAAATAAAAAGAGATGGTTACATGTTTGAAAGAATTTGAATCGAATTACTTGAAATGAAATATGAAATACTGAAACTTACATATTGAAGACAAACTTAGTAAGAAGTAAAGAAAGCTGAAATAGAAAATTTCTAAACACCATTAGCCTAAGAATGTGATATAATAGGCCAATTAGAGTTGATAAGGAGATGGTTGGATGTTTGAAAGAATTTGAATCGAGGAACAAGAGCCTGAAATATGAAACTAAAAACACATAATTAAGACAAACTTAGTGAAGAAGAAAGCTGAAGATAGAAACATTTCTAAACACCATTATTAGCCTAAGAATGAGATTGAATAATCGACGATTATAGTTGATAAGGGAGATGGTTGCATGTTTAAAAGAATTTGAATCGAGTACAATGAAATATGAAACCAAAACACATATTAGACAAACTCTAGTGAATAAGAAAGCTCCAAATAGAAAATTTCTAAACACCCATTAGCCTAAGAATGAGATTTAATAAGCGAATTAGAGTTGATAAAGGAGATGGTTGCATGTTTAAAGAATTTGGAATCAAAATTGAAATAGAAATATGAAACCAAAAACACATATTAGACCAAACTTAGTGAAGAAGAAAGCTCAGAATAGAAAATTTCCTAAACACCATTCAAACTTAAGAATGTGATACTGTGGTGAATTAGAGTTGATAAGGAGATGGTTGGATGTTTGAAAGAATTTGAATCAAAATTGCAATGAAATATGAAACCAAAAACACCTATTAGACCGAGCTTAACGTGAAGAAGAAAACTCAAATATAGAAAATTTCTAAATCACTTTAGCCTAAGAAGATGTGATTTAATAAGCCAATTAGAGTTGATAAGGGAGATGGTTGCATGTTTAAAAAGAATTTGAATCAGAATTGAAATGAAAACTACTGAAACTAAAACTCATATTAGACAAACTTAGTGAAGAAGAAGAAAGGTATGAAATAGAAAATTTCTAAACACCATTACTAGCACTAAGAATGTGTGATATAATAAGCCAGTATTAGAGTTGAATAAGGAGATGGTTGGATGTTTGAATGAGAATTTGAATCGAAGTGAAATGAAATATGAAACTGAAAAACACATTGATGTAGACAAACTTGAGTGAAGGAGAAAGCTCAAATAGAAAATTTCTAAACACCATTAGCCTAAGAATGAGATTTAATAAGTCAATTAGAGTTGATAAGGAGATGGGTGCATGTATAAAATAATTTGAATCAGAACTGAAATGAAATATGAAACCAAAAACACATATTCAGACAAACTTGAGTGAAGAAAAAGCTCAGAATCAAAGAAAATTTCTAAAAACACCATTAGCCTCGAGAATGAAATTAAATAAGCCATTTGATTAAGAGTTGATAAAGGAGATGGTTGCATGTTTAAAAGAGATTTTGAATCAGGAGTATTCAAATGAAATATTAAACTTCAAAAACACATATTGGAACCAGAGGCTTAGCGTTTGGAAGGAGAAAACTCAAATAAGAAAATTTCTAAATACCAATTAGCCTAAAGAATTTGATTTAATAAGCCAATTAGAGTTGATAACGAGACGGTTGCATGTTTCGAAAAATTTGAATCAGAATTGAAATGAAATATGAAACTAAAATCACATATTAGACAAACTTATTGAAGGAGTAAGCTCAAATAGAAAATTTCTAAAACCTTAAGTATTAACTTTAGAATGTGATTTAATAAGCCAATTAGAGTTGATAAGGAGATGGTTGCATGTTTACCTAAAAGAATTTGAATGGAATTGAAATGAAATATGAAAACCAGAAAACACCATATTAAGACAAACTTAGTGAAGGAGAGAAAACTCAGAATATAGAAAATTTCTAAACACTATTAACCTAAGAATGTGATGTTAATGGGCCAGATTAGAGTTGATAAGGAGATGGTTTGCATGTTTGAAAGAATTTGAATCGAGTTGCAGTGAAATATGAAACCAAAAACACATATTATACAAACTTAGTGAAGAAGAAAAATCAAAGAGAAAATTTCTAAACACCGTTAGCCTAAGAATGTGATATAATCGACCCGATTAGAGTTGATAAGGAGATGGTTTGCATGTTTAAAAGAATTTGAATCGAGGAGTGGAAATGAAATATGAAACCCGAAACTACATTTTATTAGACAAACTTAGTGAAGGAGAAAGCTTCAAAGCCTAGAAAATTTCTAAACTTACCATTTGCTTTAGAATGTGATTTAATAAGCGGAATTAAGAGTTGATAAGGAGATGGTTGTACATGTTTGAAAGAATTTGAATCGAAATGCAATGATATAAAATACATATTAGACAAACTTAGTGAAGAGAAAAGCTGAAATAGAGGCTGAAACACATTGCTTTGGGAATTAATGGACTCCTCATGGGCAATTAGAGATTTCCAGTAGAAGGAGGATGGTTGGATGTTTGAAAGAATTTGAATCAATTGCAATGAAAATATGAAAGTAAAAACACATATTAGACAAACATAGTGAAGAAGAAAGCTCGAAATAGAAAATTTCTAAACACCATTAGCCTAAGAATATTAGATTTGAACTAAGCGAATTAGAGTTGATCGGGAGATGGTTGCATGTTTAAAAGTATTTGAATCAAAATTGAAATGAAATATGAAACCAAAAACACATATTAGACAAACTTAGTGAAGAAGAAAGCTCATATAAAGAAAATTTCTAAACACCTTTAGCCGTTAAGAATGTAAGTTTAATAAGCCGAATTAGAGTTGATAAGGGGAGATGGTTGCATGTTTAAAAAAGAATTTGAATCGGAGTTGAAATGAAATATGAAACCAAAAACCTTACATATTAGACAAACTTAGTGAAAGAAAAAGCTCGAATAGAAAATTTCTTGCAGGGTACAAACACCATTAGCTTTAAGAATGTGATTTAATAAGCGAATTAGAGTTGATAAGGAGATGGTTGCATGTTTGAAAGAATTTGAATCAGAATTGCAATGAAATATGAATCCACAAACACTATTGAACAAACTTTTAGTGAAGAAGAAAGCTCCAGAATAGAGAAAAATTTCTAAACACCATTAGCCTAAGAATGAAATTAGTAAGACAATTAGAGTTGATAAGGAGATGGTTGCATGTTTATGAGATTTTGAATCAGAGTTCAAATGGAATATGAAACCAAAAACACATATTAGAAAAGAAACTTAGTGAAGAAGAAAGCTCAAATAGAAAATTTCTAAACACCCATTGGCATAAGGAATGTGATTTAATAAGCCAATTATAGTTGATAATGAGACGGTTGCATGTTTAGAAAAATTTGAATCAATTGAAATGAAATATGAGCAACCCAAGAAACACATATTAGACAAACTTAGTAGATGAAGTAAGCTCAAATAAGAAAATTTCTAAACACCTTTAGCCTAAGAATGTGATTTAATACAGCCAATTAGAGTTGATAAGGAGATGGTTGCATGTTTAAAAGAATTTGTAATCAGAGTGAAATAGAAATATGAAACGAAAAACACTTATTAGACAAACTTAGTGAAGGAAGAAAACTCAAATACAAGAAAATTTCCTAAACACCATTAGCCTAAGAAAGTAATTTAAAAAGCCAATTAGATTTGATAAGGAGACGGTTGCATGTTTGACAGAATTTGAATCAGAAGTGAAATGAAATATGAAACCAAAAACACATATTAGACAAAGCTATTTAAGTGAAGAAGAAAGCTCAAATAGAAAATTTCTAAACACCATTAGCCTAAGAATACTTGATTGAATAAGCCAGATTAGAGTTGATATGGAGATGGTTGCATGTTTAAAAGAATTTGAATCAGAATTGAAATGGAATAACAGAGCAAAACACATGTGGAACAAACTTTCAGTGAGAGAAAAAGCTCAAATAGAAAATTTCTAAAACACCATTAGGCCTAAGAATTGAGATTTAGCCAGTAAGCCAATTAGAGTTGATAAAGGAGATGGTTGCATGTTTAAAAGGATTTGAATCGGAGTTCGAATGAAATATGAAACCAAAAAAACACATATTAGACAAGAGGCTTCTAGCGTGAAGAAGAAAAGCTCAAATAGAAAATTTCTAAACACCATTAGCCTAAGAATTATGATTTAATAAGCCAATATAGGAGTTGATAAGGAGATGGTTGCATGTTTATGTAGATTTGAATTAGAAAATTGAAATGTAAATATGAAATCAAAAACACATATTAGACAAACTTAGTGAACAGAATGCTCGAATCGAAAATTTCTATGAACACCCATTAGCCTAAGAATGTGATTTAGTAAATTCGATTAGAGTTGATAAGAGGAGATGGTTGCATGTTTAGAAAAAAGAAGATTTGAATCCAGGAATTCAAAATGAAAATATGAAACCAAAAGCTTACATATTAGATGAAAACTTAGTGAAGAAGTAAGCTCAGAATAAAAAATTTCTAAACACCCAATTAACTTTAAGAATGTGATTTAATAAGCTGAATTAGAAGTCTGATAAAGAGATGGTTGCATGTTTAAAAAGAAATTTGAATCGAGAATTGCAAGTGAAATATGAAACGAGAAACACATATTAGAACAAACTTAGTGAAGAAGAAAGCTCAAAATAGAAAATTTCCCTAAACACCATTAACCTAAGAATGAGATTAATAAGCTAATTATGAGTTGATAAGGAGATGGTTGCATGTTTGAAAGGATTTGAATGGAAATTGCAATGAAATATGAAACCAAAAACACATATTAGACTAAAACTTAACAATGATGAAGAAAAGAAAGCTCAAATAGAAAATTTCTAAACACCATTAGCCTTAAGAATGTGATATAATAAGCTAATTAGAGTTGATAAGGAGGAGATGGTTGCATGTTTAAAAGAATTTTGAGATCGAGATTGCAATGAAATATGAAACCAAAAAACACATAATAGACAAACTTATAGCGTAGAAGAAAGTTCAAATAGAAAAGTTCTAAACACCATTGGCGTAGAATTATGATTTACTAAGCCAATTAGAGTTGATAAAAAGATGGTTGCATGTTTAAAAGAATTTAAACCAGAATTGAAATGAAATATGAAACCAAAAACACATATTAGACAAACTTAGTGTAGAAGAAAGCTCAAATAGAAAATTTTTAAACACCATTAGCCTAAGAATACCTGATTTAATAAAGCCAATTAGAGTTGATAAAGGAAGGAGATGGTTTGCATGTTTAAAGAATTTGAGATCAGGAATTAAAATGAAATATGAAACCAAAAACACATATTAGAACCAAACTTAGTTGAAAAGGAAGAAAGCTCAAAATAGAAAATTTCTAAGCACCATTAACCTATAGAATGTGATATAATAAAGTCAATTAGAGTTGATGAGGAGATGGTTGCATAGTTTGAAAAATTTTTGAATAATGGGAATTGGGAAATGAAATATGAGCAATCAAAAACACATATTAGACAAACTAAGTGAAGAAGAAAGCTCAAATAGAAAATTTCCCTAAAAACACCATTAGCCTAAGAATGTGATTGAATAAGCGATTAGAGTTGAGATAAGGAGACGGTTGCATAAGTTTAAAAGAATTTGAATCGAATTGAAATGAAATATGACCACCAAAAAGCACCTATTAAGAACCAAACTTAGTGAAGAAAGAAAGCTCAGAGATAGAAAATTTCTAAGCTTACCATTGGCCTAAGAATGTGATTTGAATAAGCCAATTAGGAGTTGATAAGGGAGAGGCAGTTTGCATGTTTAAAAATTTGAATCAAAATTGAAATGAAATATGAAGCGAAAAACACATATTAGACAAAACTTAGTGAATACAGAAAGCTCAGAATAGAAAATTTCTAAACACCAAATTTGCTTTAAGAATGTGATTTAATATTGTGATTAAGAGGGACTGATAAGGAGATGGTTGCATGTTTAAAAGGATTTGGAATCGAAGTTGAAATGAAATATGAAACCAAAAACACATATTGAAACGAACTTAGTGAAGAAGAAAGCTCGAATAGAAAATTTCTAAACTTACCCATTGGCCTAGGGTATGATGATTTAATAAGCCAATTACTAGAGAGTTGATCAAAGGAGATGGTTGCATGTTTAAATGAATTTGAATCGAGAAAATTGCAATGAAATATGAAACCAAAACACATATTAGACAAGCTTAGTGAAGGAGAAAAAGCTCGAAATAGAAAAATTTCTATACACCCATTAGCCTTAGAATGTGATTGAATAGAGCCAATTAGAGTTGATAAGGAAGATGGTTGCATGTTTAAAAAGAATTTGAAATCAAAATTGAAATCAAATATGAAACCAAAAAAACACATATTAGACAAACTTAGTGTAGAAGAAAGCTCAAATAGAAAATTTCTAAACACCATTAGCCTAGAATGTGATTTAAATAAATCAATTAGAAGTTGACAAGGGAGAATGGTTGCATGTTTAAAAAATTTGAATCGAATTGAAAATGTGAGAATATGAAAACAAAAAACACATATTAGACAAACTTAGTTGAAGAAGAAAGGCTCAAATAGAAAATTTCTAAACACCATTAGCTAGAATGTGATTTAATAAAGTAATTAGAGTTGATAAGGAGATGGTTGCATGTTTGAAAAGGATTTTGAATCGGATTGAAATGTCAAAATATGAAACCAAAAACACATATTAGACAAGCTTGTAGTGAAGGAAGAAAGCTCAAATTAGAAAATTTCTAAACACCATTAGCCTAAGAATGTACGATTTAATAAGCTAATTAGAGTAGTGATAAGGAGATGGTTGCATGTTTAATAGAATTTGACCATCCCAGGAGTGAAATGAAATATGAAACCCAAAAACACATATTAGACAAACTTAGTGAAGAAAGAAAGCTCAAATAGAAAATTTCTAAGCACCAATAGCCTCAGAATGGGATTTAATAAGCCAATTAGAGTTGATAAGGAGACAGGTTTGCATGTGTTTATGAGCAATTTGTATCGAAATCTGAAATGAAATATAGAGACCCAAAAACTTACACATTAGACAAACTTAGTGGAGGAGAAAAAAAATCTCAACTGAGAAAATTTCTAAAAGGCCCATTAGCCTAAGAATGTGATTGAATAAGCCAATTAGAGTTGATAAGAGGCATGAACTTGCATGTTTAAAAGAATTTGAATCAATTCTGAAATGAAATATGAAACCAAAAACACATATTAGACAAACTTAGTGAAGAGAAAAAGCTCGAATAGAAAATTTCTAAACTTACCATTAGCCTACAGAATGACACATTGTATAATGCCAATTAGAGGTTGATAAGAGGAGATGGTTTCATGTTTAAAAGAATTTGAATCGGAAATTGAAATGAAATATGAAAACCAAAAACACATACGTTAGACAAACTTAGTGAAGAAAGAAAGCTTTCAGAATAGAAAATTTCCCTAAACACCATTAGCCAGAAGATATAAGATTATAATAAACGAATTACGGTTGATATAGGAGATGGTTTGCATGTTTGAAAGAGATTTTGAATCCGAGTTCAAATGGAATATGAAACTTCAAAAACACATATTAGACAAAACTTAGTGAAGAAGAAAGCTCAAAATAGAAAAAGTTTCCTAAACTTACCATTAACTATAAGAATGTGATTTAATAAGCCAATTAGAGTTGATAAAGAGATGGTTTGCATGTTTTAAATAATTTGAATCAAAACTGCAATGGAATATGAAATCAAAAACACATATTAGACAAACTTGGTACAGAAGAAAGCTCAAATAGAAAATTTCTAAACACTATTGGCCTAAGAATGTGATTTAATCAAGCCAATTAGAGTTGATAAAGGAGATGAGTTGCATGTTTAAAATTTGAATCAAAATTGAAATGGAATATGAGCTTGAAACACATATTAGACAAAAACTTAGTGAAGAGGAAAGCTCGAATAGAAAATTTCTAGAAAACACTTCATTAGCCTAAGGCAGAATGACATTTAGTAAGCCAATTAGAGTTGATAAGGAGATGGTTGCATGTTTAAAAAGAATTTGAATCGAAATCGAAATGGAATATGAAACCAAAAACACATATTAGACAAATATAGTGAAGAAGAGAAAGCTCAAATAGAAAATTTACTAAACACCCATTAACTTTAAGAATGACTGATTTAATAAGCCAATTAGAGGTTGATAAAGAGATGGTTTGTCATGTTTAAAAGAATTTAAATGTCGAGTGAGCAATGAAATATGAAACCAAAAACACATATTAGACAGCTTAGTGAAGAAGAAAGCTCAAATAGAAAATTTCTATACACCATTAGCCCTAAGAATGAGATTTAATAAGCGAATTAGAGTTGATAAGGAGATGGCAGTTGCATGTTTAAAAGAATTTCCAGATCGAATTGAAGTAAGAATATGAAGCCAAAAACACATATTAGACAAACTTAGTGAAGAAGAAAGCTCAAATGAAAATTTCTAAACACCATTGGCCTAAAGAATGAGATTTGAATAAGTCCAATTAGAGTTGATAAGGAGATGGTTGCATGTTTGCCGAAATTTGAATCGAATTGGCCCAAATGAAATATGAGAGCAAAAACACATATTAGACAAACTTAGTGGAAGAAAGCTCAAATAGAAAATTCCTATACACCATTAGCCTAAGAATGAGGATTGAATAAGCGAATTAGAGTTGATAAGGGAGGCGGTTGCATGTTTATGAGAATTTGTATCAAAATTGAAATGAAATATGAGACCAAGAAAAACTTACACATTAAGACAAACTTGAGTGAAGAAGAAAGCTCAAATAGAAAATTTAAACTACTATTAGCCTAAGAATGTGATTTAATAAGCGAATTAGAGTTGATAAGAGGAGATGGTTGCATGTTTAAAAGAATTTGAATCGAATTGAAGATGAAATATGAGAGCAAAAACACATATTGAACAAACTTAGGTGAAGCGTGAAAGCTCAAATAGAAAGATTTCTAAACACAGATATAGCCTAAGAATTCATGATTTAATAAGCCAATTAGAGTTGATATGGAGATGGTTGCATAAGTTTAAATGAATTTGAATCGAAAATTGAAATGAGACTATTAAAATCAAAAAACACAAGAAGCTGTTAAGACAAACTTAGTGAAGTGAAGAAAGAAAAACTCAAATAGAAAATTTCTAAAGACCATTAGTGCTAAGAATGTATGATTTAATAAGCCAATTAGAGTTGATAAGGAGGCGGTTGCATGTTTGTGAAGGAATTTGTATCGAATTGGGAAAATGAAATATGAAACCAAAAACACATATTAGACAAACTTGGTGCCCGAAGAAAGCTCAGAATAAGAAAATTTCTAAACACCCATTAGCCTAAGAATGAAGGGATTTAATAAGCCAATTAGAGTTGATAAGGGAGGAGATGGTTGCATGTTTGAAAGAATTTGAATCGAGAGTGCCCAATGAAATATGAAACCAAAAACTTACATATTAGACAAACTTAGTGAAGAAGAGAAAGCTCAAAAATAGAAAATTTCTAAACACCATTAGCTAAGAATGTGATATAATAAGCGAATTAGATTCAGTTTGATAAAGGAAGATGGTTGCATGTTTGAAAGAATTTGAATCGGAATTGAAATGAAATATGAGACCAAAAACACCTATTAGACAAACTTTGTGGAGAAGAAAGCGCAAATAGAAAATTTCTATACACCATTAGCCGAACAATGAGAATGAATAAGCCAATTAAGTTGATAAGGCAGATGGTTGCATAAGTTTATAAGAATTTGAATCGGGAGAGTGAAATGAAATATGAAACCAAAGCACATATTAGACAAACTTAGTGAAGAAGAAAAGCTCCAAATAAAAGAAGAATTTCTATACACCCATTAGCCTAAGAATGAGATTTAATAAGCCAATTAGAGTTGACTAAGAGAGATTGAGTTGTATGTTTAAAAGAATTTGAATCAGAATTGAAATGAAATATGAAACCCCGAAAAACACATATTAGACATACTTAGTGAAGGAGTAAACTCATATAGATAATTTCTAAAGACTATTAACCTAAGAATGTGATTTAGTGATCCAATTCTGAGTTGATAAGTAAGATGGTTTGCATGTTTAAAAGAATTTGAATCGAAGTTGAAATGAAGATATGAAACAAAAAAACACATATTAGAACAAACTTCTTGAATAAGCTTCAAAATAGAAAATTTCTAAACCGCAGTTAGCCTAAGAATGTGATTTAATAGAGGCCGAATTAGAGTTGATAAGGAGATGGTTGCATGTTTGAAAGGATTTGAATCAGAAATGCAATGAAATATGAAACCAAAAACACATATTAGACAAACTTAGTGAAGAAGAAAGCTGAAATAGAAAATTTCTAAACACCGTTAACCTGAGAATGTGATTGAATAAGCGAATTAGAGTTGATAAGGACATGTTTGCATATCCCTAACGAATTTGTATTAGAATTGTGAAATGAATATATTGACACGAAAAACACATATTAGAACTAGAAACATGTAGTGGAGGAGAAAGCTCAGATAGAAAATGAACTATTGGCCTAAGAATATTATTTGGTGATCCAATTAGAGGTTGATAAAGGAGATGGTTTGCATGTTTAAAAGAATTTGAATCGAATTGCAATGAAATATGAAAACCAAAAACACATAGTAGACAAACTTCTGCCGAATAAAGAAAGCTCCAGGCAAAATTTCCCTAAACACCATTAGCCTCGAGAATGTGATTAAATACTTGATTAGAGTTGATAAGGAGATGGTTGCATGTTTAAAAGAATTTGAATCGAAGTGCAGATGAAATATGAAACCAAAAACACATATTAAACAAACTTACTGAATAAGAAAGCTCAAAATAGAAAATTTCTAAACACCATTAAACTATAAGAATGTGAGTTGTTGAAGCCAATTAGAATTTATTAAGGAGATGATTGCATATTTGAAAGAATTTGAATCGAAATGCAATGAAATGCTGGAAAACTAAAACACATATTAGACAAACTTAGTGACAGAGAGAAAAACAGAAATGAAAAATTTATACACACCGTTAGCCTAAGAATGTATATGAAAAAGATTTGATTGAACTAGACCAATTAGAGTTTAGTCAAGGACACGGTTGCATGTTTAACTTAATTTGTATTAGAATTACAAGTGAAATATAATACGAAAAACACATATTAGATAGCATAATTAGTGAAGGAGAAGGCTTCAAATAGAAAATTTCTAGAGCTATTAAATACAGAATATTTATTTAGTAAATCAATTAGAGTTGATAAGGAGATGGTTGCATGTTTAAAAGAATTTGAATCGAATTGCAATGAAATATATGAAACCAAAACCACATGTTAGACAAACTTCTTGGAATCAGAAAGCTCGAATAAGGAGATTTCACAAACACAATATAACCTAAGAATATGATTTAATAAAGCGAATTGAAGTTCAAATAGGGAGATAGTTGCATGTTTGGCTTGATTGGAATCGAATTGCAATGGTATGAAACCAAAACACATATTAGACAAATATAGTGAAGAAGAAAGCTCAGATAGAAAATTTCTAAACTGTTGACCTAAGAATGTGATGTAATAAGCAAATTAGAGTTGATAAGGAGATGGTGGCATGTTTACAAGAATTTGAATCGCAATTGAAATGAAATATGAAAACAAAGACACATATTGTGCAAACTTAGTGAAAGAGTAAGATCAAATAGAAATTTTCTAAACACCATTAGCTTAAGAATGATATTGAATAAGCCAATTAGAGTTTATAAGGATATGGTTGCATGTTTAAAAGAATTTGAATCAGAATTGAAATGAAATATGAAACCAAAAACACATATTAGACAAACTTAGTGAAGGAGAAAGCAAAAGTAGGAAATTTCTAAACACCATTGGCCTAAGAATGTAATTTAATAGGCCAATTAGAGTTGATAAGGAGACGGTTGCATGTTTAACAGAATTTCAATCAGAGTTGAAATGAAATATGAAACCAAAAACACATATTAGACTAACTTAGTGAAGGAGAAAGCTCAAATAGAAAATTTCTAAACACCATTAGCCTAAGAATGAGATTGAATAAGCCACTTAGAGTTGATAAGGAGATGGTTGCATGTTTAAAAGAATTTGAATCAGAATTGAAATGAAATCTGAGATCAAAAACAAATATTAGACAAACTTAGTGAAGAAGAAAACTCAAATAGAAAATTTCTAAACACCATTAGCCTAAGAATGTGATTTAGTAAGCCAATTAGAGTTAACAAGGAGATGGTTGCCTGTTTAAATGAATTTGAATCAGAATTGAAATGAAATATGAAACAAAAAACACATATTAGACAAACTTAGTGAAGGAGTAAGCTCAAATAGAAAATTTCTAAACACCATTAGCTTAAGAATGAGATTTAATAAGCCAATTAGAGTTGATAAGAGATGGTTGCATGTTTAAAAGAATTTGAATCGAATTGAAATGAAATATGAAACCAAAACACATATTAGACAAACTTAGTAAAGAAGAACGCCCAAATAAAAAATTTCTAAACACCATTAGCCTAAGAATGAGATTAAATAAGCCAATTAGAGTTGATAAGGAGATGGTTGCATGTTTAAAAGAATTTGAATCAGAATTGAAATGAAATATGAAACCAAAAACACATATTAGACAAACTTAGTGAAGGAGAAAGCTCAAATAGAAAATTTCTAAACACCATTAGCCTAAGAATGATTTGAATAAGCCAATTAGAGTTGATAAGGAGATGGTTGCATGTTTAAAGAATTTGAATCAAATTGAAATGAAATATGAAACCAAAACACATATTAGACAAAATTAGTGAAGAAGAAAGCTCAAATAGTAAATTTCTAAACACCTTTAGCCTAAGAATGTGATTTAGTAAGTCAATTAGAGTTGATAAGTAGATGGTTGCATGTTTAAAAGATTTGAATCAGAATTAAAATCAAATATGAAACCAAAAACACATATTAGACAAACTTAGTGAAGAAGAAAGCTTAAATAGAAAATTTCTATACACCATTAGCCTAAGAATGTGATATAATTGGCCAATTAGAGTTGATAAGGAGATGGTTGGATGTTTGAAAGAATTTGAATCAGAATTGAAATGAAATATGAAATCAAAAACACATATTAGAGAAACTTAGTGAAGAAGAAAGCTCAAATAGAAAATTTCTAAATACCATTAGCCTAAAAATGTGATTGACTAAGCCAATTAGAGTTGATAAGGAGATGGTTGCATGTTTAAAAGAATTTGGATAAGAAATGAAATGAAATATGAAACCAAAAACACATATTAGACAAACTTAGTGAAGAAGAAAGCTCAAATAAAAAATTTCTAAACACCATTAGCCTAAAAATGAGATTGAATAAGCCAATTAGAGTTGATAAGGAGACGGTTGCATGTTTAAAAGAATTTGAATCGAATTGAAATGAAATATGAAACCAAAAACACATATTAGACAAACTTAGTGAAGAGAAAGCTCAAATAAAAAATTTCTAAACACCATTAGCCTAAGAATTTGATTTAATAAGCCAATTAGAGTTGACAAGGAGATTGTTGCATGTTTAAAAGAATTTGAATCGAATTGAAATGAAATATGAAACCAAAACACATATTAGACAAACTTAGTGAAGGAGAAAGCTCAAATAGAAAATTTCTAAACACCATTAGCCTAATAATGTGATTTAATAAGCCAATTAGAGTTGATAAGGAGATGGTTGCATGTTTAAAGAATTTGAATCGAATTGGAATGAAATATGAAACCAGAAACACATATTAGACAAACTTAGTGAAGAAGAAAACTCAAATAAAAAATTTCTAAACACCATTAGCCTAGGAATGAGATTGAATAAGCCAATTTGAGTTGATCAGGAGAAGGTTGCATGTTTAAAAGAATTTGAATCGAATTGAAATGAAATATGAAACCAAAAACACATATTAGACAAACTTAGTGAAGGAGAAAGCTCAAATAGAAAATTTCTAAACACCATTAGCCTAAGAATGAGATTGAATAAGCCAATTACAGTTGATAAGAGATGGTTGCATGTTCAAAAGAATTGAATTAACATTGAAATGAAATATGAAACTAAAAACACATATTAGACAAACTTAGTGAAGGAGAAAGCCCAAATAAAAATTTCTAAACACCATTAGCCAGGAATGAGATTGAATAAACCAATTAGAGTTGATAAGGACATGGTTGCATGTTTAAAAGAATTTGAATCAGAATTGAAATGAAATATGAAACTAAAAACACATATTAGACAAACTTAGTGAAGGAGAAAGCTCAAATAGAAAATTTCTAAACACCATTAGCCTAAGAATGTGATTTAATAAGCCAATTAGAGTTAATAAGGACATGGTTGCATGTTTAAAAGAATTTGAATCAGAATTGAAATGGAATATGAATCCAAAAGCACATATTAGACAAACTTAGTGAAGAAGAAAGCTCAAATAGAAAATTTTTAAACACCATTGGCCTAAGAATGTAATTTAATAGGCCAATTAGAGTTGATAAGGAGACAGTTGCATGTTTAACAGAATTTCAATCAGAATTGAAATGAAATATGAAACCAAAAACATATATTAGACAAACTTAGTGAAGGAGAAAGCTCTAATAGAAAATTTCTAAACACCATTAGCCTAAGAATGAGATTGAATAAGCCACTTAGAGTTGATAAGGAGATGGTTGCATGTTTAAAAGAATTTGAATCAGAATTGAAATGAAATCTGAGATCAAAAACAAATATTAGACAAACTTACTGAAGAAGAAAACTCAAATAGAAAATTTCTAAACACCATTAGCCTAAGAATGTGATTTAGTAAGCCAATTAGAGTTGATATGCAGATGGTTGTATGTTGAAAAAAATTTGAATCATAATAGAAATCAAATATGAAACCAAAAACACATATTAGACAAACTTAGTGAATGAGAAAGCTCAAATAGAAAATTTCTATACACCATTAGCCTAAGAATGAGATTGAATAAGCCAACTAGAGTTGATAAGGAGATGGTTGCATGTTTAAAAGAGTTTGAATCGAAAATGAAATGAAATATGAAACCATAAACACATATTAGACAAACTTGGTGAAGAAGAAAAGTCATAGAAAATTTGTAAACACCATTTCCCTAAGAATGTGATTTAATAAGCCAATGAGAGTTGATAAGGAGATGGTCCCATGTTTAAAAGAATCTGAATCAGAATTGAAATGGAATATGAATCCAAAAACACATATTAGACAAACTTAGTGAAGAAGCAAACTCAAATAGAAAATTTCTAAACACCATTGGCCTAAGAATGTAATTTAATTGGCCAATTAGAGTTGATAAGGAGACGGTTGCATGTTTAACAGAATTTCAATCAGAATTGAAATGATATATGAAACCAAAAACACATATTAGGCAAACTTAGTGAAAGAGAAAGCTCAAATAGAAAATTTCTAAACACCATTAGCTTAAGAATGAGATTGAATAAGCCAATGAGAGTTGATAAGGAGATGGTCGCATGTTTAAAAGAATCTGAATCAGAATTGAAATGGAATATGAATCCAAAAACACATATTAGACAAACTTAGTGAAGGAGAAAGCAAAAATAGGAAATTTCTAAACACCATTGGCCTAAGAATGTAATTTAATAGGCCAATTAGAGTTGATAAGGAGACGGTTGCAAGTTTAACAGAATTTCAATCAGAATTGAAATGGAATATGAATCCAAAAAGACATATTAGACAAACTTAGTGAAGAAGAAAGCTCAAATAGAAAATTTCTAAACACCATTCTGCTAAGAATGTGATTTAATAAGCCAATAAGAGTTGATAAGGAGATGGTCGCATGTTTAAAAGATTTTGAATCAGAATTGAAATGAAATATGAGACTAAAAACACATATTAGACAAACTTAGTGAAGGAGAAAGCAAAAATAGAAAATTTCTAAACACCATTAGCCTAAAAATGAGATTGAATAAGCCAATTAGAGTTGATAAAGACATGGTTGCATGTTTAAAAGAATTTGAATCAGAAATGAAATGAAATATGAAACCAAAAACACATATTAGACAAACTTAGTAAAGGAGTATGGTCAAATAAAAATTTTCTAAACACCGCTAGCCTAAGAATGAGATTGAATAAGCCAATTAGAGTTGATGAGGAGACGGTTGCATGTTTAAAAGAATTTAAATCGTAATTGAAATGAAATATGAAACCAAAACATCATATTAGACAAACTTAGTGAAGGAGTAAGCTCTAAAAGAAAATTTATAAACACCATTGGTCTAAGAATTTGATTCAATAAGCCAATTAGAGTTGATAAGGAGACGGTTGCACGTTTAACAGAATTTGAATCGAATTGAAATGAAATATGAAAGCAAAAACACATATTAGACAAACATAGTGAAGGAGAAAGATCAAATAGAAAATTTCTAAACACCATTAGCCTAAGAATTTGATGTAATAAGCCAATTAGAGTTGATAAGGAGATGGTTGCATGTTTAAAGAATTTGAATCAGAATTGAAATGAAATATGAAACCATAAACACATATTAGACAAACTTAGTGAAGGAGAAAGCTCAAATAGAAAATTTCTAAACACCATTAGCCTAAGAATTTTATTTAATAAGCCAATTAGAGTTCATAAGGAGATGGTTGCATGTTTAAAAGAATTTGAATCAGAATTGAAATGAAATATGAAACTAAAAACACATATTAGACAAACTTAGTGAAGGAGAAAGCACAAATAGAAAATTTCTAAACACCATTAGCCTAAGAATGAGATTGAATAAGCCAATTAGAGTTGATAAGGAGACGGTTGCATGTTTAAAAGAATTTGAATCAGAATTGAAATGAAATATGAAATCAAAGACACATATTAGCCAAACTTAGTGAAGGAGAAAGAACAAATAGAAAATTTCTAAACACCATTAGCCTAAGAATGTGATTAAATAAGCCAACTAGAGTTGATAAGGAGATGGTTGCATGTTGAAAAGAAATTGAATCGAATTTAAATGAAATATGAAACCAAAAACACATATTAGACTAACTTAGTGAAGGAGAAAGCTCTAATAGAAAATTTCTAAACACCATTAGCCTAAGAATGAGATTGAATAAGCCAATTAGACTTCATTAGGAGATGGTTGAATCATGTTTAAAAGAATGAAATATGAATCCAAAACACATATTAGACAAACTTAGTGAAGGAGAAAGCTCAAATAGAAAATTTCTAAACACCATTAGCCTAAGAATATGATTTAATAAGCCAATTAGAGTTGATAAAGAGATGGTTTCATGTTTAATTGAATTTGAATCAGAATTGAAATGAAATATGAAACCAAAAACACATATTAGACAAACATAGTGAAGGAGAAAGATCAAATAGAAAATTTCTAAACACCGTTAGCGTAAGAATGTGATTTATTAAGCCAATTAGGGTTGATAAGAAGATGGTTACATGTTTAAAAGAAGTTGAATCACAATTGAAATGAAATATGAAACCACAAACACATATCAGACAAACTTAGTTAAGGAGTAAGATCAAATAGAAAATTTCTAAACACCATTAGCCTAGGACTACGATTTAATAAGCCAATTAGAGTTGATAAGGAGATGTTGCATGTTTAAAAGAATTTGAATCAGAATTGAAATGAAATGTAAAGTCAAAAACACATATTAGACAAACTTAGTGAAGAAGAAAACTCAAATAGAAAATTTCTAAACACCATTAGCCTAAGAATGTGATTTAAGAGGCGAATTAGAGTTGATAAGGAGATGGTTGCATGTTTGAAAGGATTTGAATCAGAATTGAAATGAAATATGAAACCAAAAACACGTATTAGAGAGACCTCGTGAAAAAGAAACCTCAAATAGAAAATTTCTAAACACCATTAGCCTAAGAATGAGATTGAATAAGCCAATTAGAGTTGATAAGGAGATGGTCGCATGTTTAAAAGAATTTGAATCAGAATTGAAATAAAATATGAAACCAAAAAAACGTATTAGAGAAACTTAGTGAGGAGAAAAGCTCAAACAGATAATTTCTAAACACCATTAGCCTAAGAATGAGATTTAATAAGCCAATTAGAGTTAATAAGGAGATGGTTGCATGTCTAAAAGAATTAGAATTAGAATTGAAATGAAGTATGAGACCAAAAACACATATTAGACAAATTTCGTGAAGAAGAAAGCTCAAATAGAAAATTTCTAAACACCATTAGCTTAAGAATGAGATTGAATAAGCCAATTCGAGTTCATAAGGAGATGGTTGCATGTTTAAAAGAATTTGAATCAGAACTGAAATGAAATATGAAACCAAAAACACATATTAGACAAACATAGTGAAGGAGTAAGATCAAATAGAAAATTTCTAAACACCATTAGCCTAAGAATGTGATTTAACAAGCCAATTAGATTTGATAAGGAGATGGTTGCATGTTTAAAAGAAATTGAACAGAATTGAAATGAAATATGAAACCAAAAACACATATTAGACAAACATAGTGAAGGAGAAAGATCAAATAGAAAATTTCTAAACACCATTAGCCTAAGAATGAGATTGAATAAGCCAATTAGAGTTCATAATGAGATGGTTGCATGTTTAAAAGAATTTGAATCAGAATTGAAATGAAATATGAAACCAAAAACACATATTAGACAAACTTAGTGAAGGATTAAGCTCAAATAGAAAATTTCTAAACACCATTAGCCTAAGAATGTAATTTAAAAAGCCAATTAGATTTGATAAGGAGACGGTTGCATGTTTAAAAGATTTGTATCAGAATTGAAATGAAATATGAAACTAAAAACACATATTAGACAAACTTAGTGAAGGAGTAAGCTCAAATAGAAAATTTCTAAACACCATTGGTATAAGAATTTGATTTAATAAGCCAATTAGAGTTGATAAGGAGACGATTGAATGTTTAGAAGTATTTGCATCAGAATTGAAATGAAATATGAAATCAAAAACACATAATAGAAAAACTTAGTGAAGAAGAAAGCTCAAATAGAAAATTTCTAAACACCATTAGCCTAAGAATGAGATTGAATAAGCCAATTAGAGTTGATACGGAGATGGTTGCATGTTTAACAGAATTTGAATCAGAATTGAAATGAAATATGAAACCAAAAACACATATTAGACAAACTTAGTGAAGGAGTAAGCTCAAATAGAAAATTTCTAAACACCATTAGCCTAAGAATGTGATTGAATTAGCCGATTAGAGTTGATAGGGAGGTGGTTGCATGTTTAAAAGAAATTGAATCAGAATTGAAATGAAATATGAAACCAAAAACACATATTAGACAAACTTAGTGAAGGAGTAAGCTCAAATAGAAAATTTCTAAACACCATTGGTCTAAGAATTTGATTTAATAAGCCAATTAGAGTTGATAAGGAGATGGTTGCATGTTTAAAAGAATTTGAATCAGAATTGAAATGAAATATGAAACCAAAAACACATATTAGACAAACTTAGTGAAGGAGTAAGCTCAAATAGAAAATTTCTAAACACCATTAGCCTAAGAAAGTAATTTAAAAAGCCAATTAGATTTGATAAGGAGACGGTTGCATGTTTAACAGAATTTGAATCAGAATTGAAATGAAATATGAAACCAAAAACACATATTAGACAAACTTAGTGAAGGATTAAGCTCAAATAGAAAATTTCTAAACACCATTAGCCTAAGAATTTGATTTAATAAGCCAATTAGAGTTCATAAGGAGATGGTTGCATGTTTAAAAGAATTTGAATCAGAATTGAAATGAAATATGAAACCAAAAACACATATTAGACAAACTTAGTGAAGGAGAAAGCTCAAATAGAAAATTTCTAAACACCATTAGCCGAAGAATGAGATTGAATAAGCCAATTAGAGTTGATAACGAGACGGTTGCACGTTTAACTGAATTTGAATCAGAATTGAAATGAAATATGAAACCAAAAACACATATTAGACAAACTTAGTGAAGGAGAAAGATCAAATAGAAAATTTCTAAACACCATTAGCCTAAGAATGTGATTTAATAAGCCAATTAGAGTTGATATGGAGGGGGTTGCATGTTGAAAAAAATTTGAATCATAATTCAAATGAAATCTGAGACCAAAAAGACATATTAGCCAAACATAGCGAAGAAGAAAGCTCAAATAGAAAATTTCTAAACACCATTGGCCTAAGAATGTGATTTAATAGGCCTATTAGAGTTGATAAGGACATGGTCGCATGTTTAAAAGAATTTGAATCAGAATTGAAATAAAATATGAATCCAAAAACACATATTAGACAAACTTATTGAAGAAGAAAGCTCAAATAGAAAATTTCTAAACACCATTAGCCTAAGAATTTGATTTAATAAGCCAATTAGAGTTGATAAGGAGATGGTCGCATGTTTAAAAGAATTTGAAACAGAATTGAAATGGAATATGAATCCAAAAACTCATATTAGACAAACTTAGTGAAGAAGAAAGCTCAAATAGAAAATTCTAAACACCATTGACGTAGGAATATGATTTAATAAGCCAATTATTGTTGATAAGGAGATGGTTGCATGTTTTAAAGAATTTGAATCAGAAATGAAATCAAATATGAAACCAAAAACACATATTACACAAACTTAGTGAAGAACAAAACTCAAATAGAAAATTTCTAAACACCATTGGCCTAAAAATGTGATTCAATAAGCCAATTAGAGTTGATAAGGACATGGTCGCATTTTTAAAAGAATTTGAATCAGAATTGAAATAAAATATGAATCCAAAAACACATATTAGACAAACTTAGTGAAGAAGAAAGCTCAAATAGAAAATGCCTAAACACCATTAGCCTAAGAATGTGATTGAATAAGCCAATGAGAGTTGATAAGGACATGGTCGCATTTTTAAAAGAATTTGAATCAGAATTGAAATAAAATATGAATCCAAAAACACAGATTAGACAAACTTAGTGAAGAAGAAAGCTCAAATAGAAAATTTCTAAACACCATTAGCCTAAGAATGAGATTGAATAAGCCAATTAGAGTTGATACGGAGATGGTTGAATGTTTAATAGAATTTGAATCAGATTGAAATGAAATATGAAACCAAAACACATATTAGACAAACTTAGTGAAGGAGTAAGCTCAAATAGAAAATTTCTAAACACCATTAGAAGAATTT
>CM062360.1:419264-491386 GCA_031216115.1 Senna siamea | reverse complement strand
TGGCCTAAAAATGGGATTGAATAAGCCAATTAGAGTTGGTAAAGAGATGGTTCCTTGTTTAAGAGATTTTGAATCAGAGTTGAAATGGAATATGAAACCAAAAATACATATTATAGAGGCTTAGTGTATAAGAAAGCTCAAATAGAAAAGTTCAAAACACCATTTGCCTAGGAATGTGATTTAATAACCTAATTAGAGTTGATAAAGAGATGGTTGCATGTTTAAGAGATTTTGAATCAGAATTGAAATGGAATATGAAACCAAAAACACATATTAGACAAACTTAATCAAGAAGAAAGCTCATATAGAAAATTTCTAAACACCATTGGTCTAAGAATGTGATTGAATAAGCCAATTAGAGTTGATAAAGAGATGGTTGCATGTTGAAAAGAATTTGAATCAGAATTGAAATGGAATATCAAACCAAAAACGCATATTAGACAAACTTAGTGAAGAAGAAAGCTCAAATAAAAAACTTCAAAACACCATTGGCCTACGAATGTGATTTAACAAGCCAATTAGAGTTGATAAAGAGATGGTTGCATGTTTAAAAGAATTTGAATCAGAATTGAAATGGAATATGTAACCAAAAACACATATTAGACAAACTTAGTGAAGAAGAAAGCTCATATAGAAAATTTCTAAACACCATTGGTCTATGAATGTGATTGAATAAGCCAATTAGAGTTGATAAAGAGATGGTTGCTTGTTTAAGAGATTTTGAATTAGAATTGAAATGGAATACGAAACAAAAAACACATATTAGATAACCTGAGTGAAGAAGAAAGCTCAAATAGAAAATTTCTAAACACCATTGGTTTAAGAATGTGATTGAATAAGCCAATTAGAGTTGATAAAGAGATGGTTGCTTGTTTAAGAGATTTTGAATTAGAATTGAAATGGAATACGAAACAAAAAACACATATTAGACAACCTTAGTGAAGAAGAAAGCTCAAATAGAAAATTTCTAAATACCATTAGTCAAAGAATGTGATTTCATAAGCGAATTAGATTTGATAAAGAGATGGTTGCATGTTTAAAAGAATTTGAATCATAATTGAAATGAAATGTGAAACCAAAAACACATATTAGACAAACTTAGTGAAGAAGAAAGCTCAAATAAAAAATTTCTAAACACCATTTGCCTAAAAATGAGATTGAATAAGCCAATTAGAGTTGATAAAGAGATGGTTGCTTTTTTAAGAGATTTTGAATTAGAGTTGAAATGGAATATGAAACCAAAAACACATATTATAGAGGCTTAGTGTATAAGAAAGCTCAAATAGAAAAGTTCAAAACACCTTTGGCCTAGGAATGTGATTTAATAAGCTAATTAGAGTTGATAAAGAGATAGTTGCATGTTTAAAAGAATTTGAATCAGAATTGAAATGGAATATGTAACCAAAAACACATATTAGACAAACTTAGTGAAGAAGAAAGCTCATATAGAAAATTTCTAAACACCATTGGTCTATGAATGTGATTGAATAAGCCAATTAGAGTTGATAAATAGATGGTTGCATGTGTTAAAGAATTTGAATCAGAATTGAAATGGAATGCAAAACCAAAAACACATATTAGACAAAATTAGTGAAGAAGAAAGCTCAAATAAAAAACTTCAAAACACCATTGGCCTACGAATGTGATTTAATAAGCTAATTAGAGTTGATAAAGAGATGGTTGCATGTTTAAAAGAATTTGAATCAGAATTGAAATGGAATATGAAACCAAAAACACATATTAGACAAACTTAGTGAAGAAGAAAGCTCATATAGAAAATTTCTAAACACCATTGGTCTATGAATGTGATTGAATAAGCCAATTAGAGTTGATAAAGAGATGGTTGCATGTGTTAAAGAATTTGAATCAGAATTGAAACGCAATATCAAACCAAAAACACATATTAGACAAGCTTAGTGAAGAAGAAAGCTGTAATACAAATTTTCTAAACACCATTAGCCTGAGAATAAGATTGAAAAAGCTAATTAGAGTTGATAAAGACATGCTTGCATGTTTAAAAGAATTTGAATCAGAATTGAAATAGAATATGAAACCAAAAACACATATTAGACAAACTTAGTGAAGAAGAAAGCTCATAAAGAAAATTTCTAAACACCATTGGTCTAAGAATGTGATTGAATAAGCCAATTAGAGTTGATAAAGACATGCTTGCATGTTTAAAAGAATTTGAATCAGAATTGAAATAGATTATGAAACCAAAAACATATATTAGACAAACTTAGTGAAGAAGAAAACTCATATAGAAAATTTCTAAACACCATTGGTTTAAGAATGTGATTTAATAAGCCAATTAGAGTTGATAAAGAGATGGTTGCTTGTTTAAGAGATTTTGAATTAGAATTGAAATGGAATACGAAACAAAAAACACATATTAGACAACCTTAGTGAAGAAGAAAGCTCAAATAGAAAATTTCTAAATACCATTAGTCTAAGAATGTGATTTAATAAGCGAATTAGATTTGATAAAGAGATGGTTGCATGTTTAAAAGAATTTGAATCATAATTGAAATGAAATGTGAAACCAAAAACACATATTAGACAAACTTAGTGAAGAAGAAAGCTCAAATAAAAAATTTCTAAACACCATTTGCCTAAAAATGAGATTGAATAAGCCAATTAGAGTTGATAAAGAGATGGTTGCATGTTTAAAAGAATTTGAATCAGAATTGAAATGGAATATGAAACCAAAAACACATATTAGACAAAATTAGTGAAGAAGAAAGCTCAAATAGAAAAGTTCAAAACACCATTGGCCTAGGAATGTGATTTAATAAGCTAATTAGAGTTGATAAAGAGATGGTTGCATGTTTAAAAGAATTTGAATCAGAATTGAAATGGAATATGAAACCAAAAACACATATTAGACAAACTTAGTGAAGAAGAAAGCTCATATAGAAAATTTTAAAACACCATTGGTCTAAGAATGTGATTGAATAAGCCAATTAGAGTTGATAAAGAGATGGTTGCATGTGTTAAAGAATTTGAATCAGAATTGAAATGGAATATCAAACCAAAAACACATATTAGACAAACTTAGTGAAGAAGAAACCTCAAATAGAAAATTTCTAAACACCATTGGCCTAGGAATGAGATTTAATAAGCTAATTAGAGTTGATAAGGAGATGTTTGCTTGTTTAAAAGAATTTGAATCGTAATTGAAATGGAATATGAAACCAAAAACACATATTAGACAAACTTAGTGAAGAAGAAAGCTCATATAGAAAATTTCTAAACACCATTGGTCTAAGAATGTGATTGAATAAGCCAATTAGAGTTGATAAAGAGATGGTTGCATGTGTTAAAGAATTTGAATCAGAATGGAAACGGAATATCAAACCAAAAACACATATTAGACAAACTTAGTGAAGAAGAAATCTCAAATACAAAATTTCTAAACACCATTAGCCTGAGAATGAGATTGAATAAGCCAATTAGAGTTGATAAAGACATGGTTGCATGTGTAAAAGAATTTGAATCATAATTGAATTGGAATATCAAACCAAAAACACATATTAGACAAACTTAGTGAAGAAGAAAGCTCATATAGAAAATTTCTAAACACCATTGGTTTAAGAATGCAATTTAATAAGCCAATTAGAGTTGATAAAGAGATGGTTGCTTGTTTAAGAGATTTTGAATCAGAGTTGAAATGGAATATGAAACCAAAAACACATATTAGATAACCTGAGTGAAGTAGAAAGCTCAAATAGAAAATTTCTAAATACCATTAGTCTAAGAATGTGATTTAATAAGCTAATTAGAGTTGATAAAGAGATGGTTGCATGTTTAAAAGAATTTGAATCAGAATTGAAATGGAATATGAAACCAAAAACACATATTAGACAAACTTAGTGAAGAAGAAAGCTCATATAGAAAATTTCTAAACACCATTGGTCTATGAATGTGATTGAATAAGCCAATTAGAGTTGATAAAGAGATGGTTGCATGTTTAAAAGAATTTGAATCAGAATTGAAACGCAATATCAAACCAAAAACACATATTAGACAAAATTAGTGAAGAAGAAAGCTCAAATAAAAAACTTCAAAACACCATTGGCCTACGAATGTGATTTAATAAGCTAATTAGAGTTGATAAAGAGATGGTTGCATGTTTAAAAGAATTTGAATCAGAATTGAAATGGAATATGAAACCAAAAACACATATTAGACAAACTTAGTGAAGAAGAAAGCTCATATAGAAAATTTCTAAACACCATTGGTCTAAGAATGTGATTGAATAAGCCAATTAGAGTTGATAAAGAGATGGTTGCATGTGTTAAAGAATTTGAATCAGAATTGAAATGGAATATCAAACCAAAAACACATATTAGACAAACTTAGTGAAGAAGAAAGCTCATATGGAAAATTTTCAAACACCATTGGTCTGAGAATGTGATTGAATAAGCCAATTAGAGTTGATAAAGATATGGTTGGATGTTTACAAGAATTTGAATCTGAATTGAAATGGAATATGAAAGCAAAAACACATATAAGACAAACATAGTGAAGAAGAAATCTCAAGTACAAAATTTATAAACACCATCAGCCTTTAAAAGGAATGTGATTTAATAAGCCAATTAGAGTTGATAAAGAGATGGTTGCATGTTTAAAAGAATTTGAATCAGAATTGAAATGGAATATGAAACCAAAAACACATATTAGACAAACTTAGTGAAGAAGAAAGCTCAAATACAAAATTTCTAAACGCCATTGGTTTAAGAATGTGATTTAATAAGCTAATTACAGTTGATAAAGAGATGGTTGAATGTTTAAAAGAATTTGAATTAGAATTGAAATGGAATACCAAACCAAAAATAAATATTAGACAAACTTAGCGAAGAAGAAAGCTCAAATAGAAAATTTCTAAACACCATTAGCCTAAGAATGTGATTTAATAAGCCAATTAGAGTTGATAAAGAGATGGTTGCATGTTTAAAAGAATTTGAATCATAATTGAAATGGAATATGAAACCAAAAACACAGATTAGACAAACTTAGTGAAGAAGAAGGCTCAAATAAAAAATTTCTAAACACCATTGGTCTAAAAATGTGATTGAATAAGCCAATTAGAGTTGATAAAGAGATGGTTGCATTTTGAAAAGAATTTGAATCAGAATTGAAATGGAATATCAAACCAAAAACGCATATTAGACAAACTTAGTGAAGAAGAAAGCTCAAATAGAAAATTTCTAAACACCATTGGCCTAGGAATGTGATTTAATAAGCTAATTCGAGATGATAAAGAGATGGTTGCTTGTTTAAAAGAATTTGAATCATAATTGAAATGGAATATGAAACCAAAAACACATATTAGACAAACTTAGTGAAGAAGAAAGCTCATATAGAAAATTTCTAAACACCATTGGTCTAAGAATGTGATTGAATAAGCCAATTAGAGTTGATAAAGAGATGGTTCCATGTCTTAAAGAATTTGAATCAGAATTAAAATGGAATATCAAACCAAAAACACATATTAGACAAACTTAGTGAAGAAGAAAGCTCAAATAGAAAATTTCTAAACACCATTGGCTTTCACAGATGTGATTGAATAAGCCAATTAGAGTTCATAAAGTGATGGTTGCATGTTTACTAAAATTTGAATCAGAATTGAAATGGAATATGAAACCAAAAACACATATTAGACAAACTTAGTGAAGAAGAAAGCTCATATAGAAAATTTCTAAACACCATTGGTCTAAGAATGAGATTGAATAAGCCAATTAGAGGTGATAAAGAGATGGTTGCATGTGTTAAAGAATTTGAATCAGAATTGAAATGCAATATCAAACCAAAAACACATATTAGACAAACTTAGTGAAGAAGAAAGCTCTAATACAAAATTTCTAAACACCATTTGCCTAAAAATGAGATTGAATAAGACAATTAGAGTTCATAAAGAGATGGTTGCATGTTTAAAAGAATTTGAATCAGAATTGAAATGGAATATGAAACCAAAAACACATCTTAGACAAACTTAGTGAAGAAGAAAGCTCAAATACAAAATTTCTAAACGCCATTGGTTTAAGAATGTGATTTAATAAGCTAATTAGAGTTGATAAAGAGATGGTTGCATGTTTAAAAGAATTTGAATCAGAATTGAAATGGAATATGAAACCAAAAACACATATTAGACAAACTTAGTGAAGAAGAAAGCTCATATAGAAAATTTCTAAACACCATTAGGCTAAGAATGTGATTTAATAAGCCAATTAGAGTTGATAAAGACATGGTTGCATGTTTAAAAGAATTTGAATCAGAATGGAAATGGAATATGAATCCAAAAACACATATTAGACAAATTTAGTGAAGAAGAAAGCTCATATAGAAAATTACTAAACACCATTTGCCTTAAAATGAGATTGTATAAGCTAATTAGAGTTGATAAAGAGATGGTTGCATGGTTAAAAGAATTTGAATCAGAATTGAAATGGAATATGAATCCAAAAACACATATTAGTCAAACTTAGTGAAGAAGAAAGCTCAAATAGAAAATTTCTAAGCACCATTGGCCTAAGAATGAGATTGAATAATCCACTTAGAGTTGATAACGAGATGGTTGCATGTTGAAAAGAATTTGAATCGTATTTGAAATTAAATATGAAACTAAAAACACATATTAGACAAACTTAGTGAAGAAGAAAGCTCATATAAAAAATTTCTAAGCACCATTAGCCTAGGAATGTGATTGAATAGGCCAATTAGAGTTGATAAAGACATGGTTGCATGTTTAAAAGAATTTGAATCAGAATTGAAATGGAATATGAATCCAAAAACACATATTAGACAAACTTAGTGAAGAAGAAAGCTCAAATAGAAAATTTCTAAACACCATTGGTCTAAGAATGTGATTTAATAAGCCAATTAGAGTTGATAAAGACATGGTTGCATGTTTAAAAGAATTTGAATCAGAATTGAAATGGAATATGAAACCAAAAACACATATTAGACAAACTTAGTGAAGAAGAAAGCTCAAATACAAAATTTGTAAACACTAGTGGTCTAAGAATGTGATTTAATCAGTCAATTAGAGTTGATAACGAGATGTTTGCTTGTTTAAAAGAATTTGAATCATAATTGAAATGGAATACGAAACCAAAAACACATATTAGACAAATTAGTGAAGAAGAAAGCTCAAATAGAAAATTTCTAAACACCATTAGCCTAAGAATGTGATTTAATAAGCCAATTAGAGTTGATAAAGACATGGTTGCATGTTTAAATGAATTTGAATCAGAATTTGAAATGGAATGTGAAACCAAAAACACATATTAGACAAACTTAGTGAAGAAGAAAGCTCATATAGAAAATTTCTAAACACCATTGGTCTATGAATGTGATTGAATAAGCCAATTAGAGTTGATAAAGAGATGGTTGCATGTTTAAATGAATTTGAATCCGAATTGAAGTGAAATATTAAATCAAAAAAACATATTAGACATAATTAGTGAAAAAGAAAGCTCCAATAAAAATTTCTAAACACCATTGGCCTAGGAATATGATTTAATAAGCTAATTAGAGTTGATAAAGAGATGGTTGCATGTTTAAAAGAATTTGAATCAGAATTGAAATGGAATATGAAACCAAAAACACATATTAGACAAACTTAGTGAAGAAGAAAGCTCATATAGAAAATTTCTAAACACCATTGGCCGATGAATGTGATTGAATAAGCCAATTAGAGTTGATAAAGAGATGGTTGCATGTTTAAAAGAATTTGAATCAGAATTGAAATGGAATATCAAACCAAAAACACATATTAGACAAACTTAGTGAAGAAGAAAGCTCAAATAGAAAATTTCAAAACACCTTTGGCCTAGGAATGTGATTTAATAAGCTAATTAGAGTTGATAAAGAGATGGTTGCATGTTTAAAAGAATTTGAATCAGAATTGAAATGGAATATGTAACCAAAAACACATATTAGACAAACTTAGTGAAGAAGAAAGCTTATAAAGAAAATTTCTAAACACCATTGGTCTAAGAATGTGATTGAATAAGCCAATTAGAATTGATAAAGACATGCTTGCATGTTTAAAAGAATTTGAATCAGAATTGAAATAGATTATGAAACCAAAAACATATATTAGACAAACTTAGTGAAGAAGAAAGCTCATATAGAAAATTTCTAAACACCATTGGTTTAAGAATGTGATTGAATAAGCCAATTAGAGTTCATAAAGTGATGGTTGCATGTTGACTAAAATTTGAATCAGAATTGAAATAGATTATGAAACCAAAAACATATATTAGACAAACTTAGTGAAGAAGAAAGCTCATATAGCAAATTTGTAAACACTTTTGGTTTAAGAATGTGATTGAATAAGCCAATTAGAGTTGATAAAGAGATGGTTGCTTGTTTAAGAGATTTTGAATTAGAATTGAAATGGAATACGAAACAAAAAACACATATTAGATAACCTGAGTGAAGAAGAAAGCTCAAATAGAAAATTTCTAAATACCATTAGTCTAAGAATGTGATTTAATAAGCGAATTAGATTTGATAAAGAGATGGTTGCATGTTTAAAAGAATTTGAATCATAATTGAAATGAAATGTGAAACCAAAAACACATATTAGACAAACTTAGTGAAGAAGAAAGCTCAAATAAAAAATTTCTAAACACCATTTGCCTAAAAATGAGATTGAATAAGCCAATTAGAGTTGATAAACAGATGGTTGCTTGTTTAAGGGATTTTAAATCAGAGTTGAAATGGAATATGAAACCGAAAACACATATTAGACAAACTTAGTAAAGAAGAAACCTCATATAGAAAATTTCTAAACACCATTGGCCTAGGAATGTGATTTAATAAGCTAATTAGAGTTGATAAAGAGATGGTTGCATGTTTAAAAGAATTTGAATCAGAATTGAAATGGAATATGAAACCAAAAACACATATTAGACAAACTTAGTGAAGAAGAAAGCTCATATAGAAAATTTCTAAACACCATTGGTCTAAGAATGTGATTGAATAAGCCAATTAGAGTTGATAAAGAGATGGTTGCATGTTTACAAAAATTTGAATCTGAATTGAAATGGAATACAAACAAAAAACACATATTAGACAAACTTAGTGAAGAAGAAAGCTCAAATAGAAAATTTCTAAACACCATTAGTCTAAGAATGTGATTTAATAAGCTAATTACAGTTGATAAAGAGATGGTTGAATGTTTAAAAGAATTTGAATGATAATTGAAATGAAATATGAAACGAAAAACACATATTAGACAAACTTAGTGAAGAAGAAAGCTCAAATAGAAAATTTCTAAACACCATTGGTCTAAGAATGTGATTGAATAAGCCAATTACAGTTGATAAAGAAATGGTTGCTTGTGTTAAAGAATTTGAATCAGAATTGAAATGGAATATGAATCCAAAAATACATATTAGACAAACTTAGTGAAGAAGAAAGCTCAAATAGAAAATTTCTAAACACCATTAGTCTAAGAATGTGATTTAATAATCTAATTAGTGTTGATAAAGAGATGGTTGCATGTTTAAAAGAATTTGAATCGTAATTGAAATGAAATAAGAAACACAAAACACTTATTAGACTAACATAGTGAAGAAGAAAGCTCAAATAAAAAATTTCTAAACACCATTGGTCTAAGAATGTGATTTAATAAGCTAATTAGAGTTGATAAAGAGATGGTTGCATGTTTAAAAGAATTTGAATCAGAATTGAAATGGAATATGAAACCAAAAACACATATTAGACAAACTTAGTGAAGAAGAAAGCTCAAATAGAAAATTTCTAAACACCATTGGTCTAAGAATGTGATTTAATAAGCCAATTAGAGTTGATAAAGAGATGGTTGCATGTTTAAAAGAATTTCAATTTGAATTGAAATGGAATATGAAACCAAAAACACATATTAGACAAACTTAGTGAAGAAGAAAGCTCATATAGAAAATTTCTAAACACCATTGGTCTATGAATGTGATTGAATAAGCCAATTAGAGTTGATAAAGAGATGGTTGCATGTTTAAAAGAATTTGAATCAGAATTGAAATGGAATATGAATCAAAAAACACATATTAGACAACCTTAGTGAAGAAGAAAGCTCAAATAGAAAATTTCTAAACACCATTAGCCTGAGAATGAGATTGAAAGAGCTAATTAGAGTTGATAAAGAGATGGTTGCATGTTTAAAAGAATTTGAATCAGAATTGAAATGGAATATGAAACCAAAAACACATATTAGACAAACTTAGTGAAGAAGAAAGCTCATATAGAAAATTTCTAAACACCATTGGTCTAAGAATGTGATTGAATAAGCCAATTAGAGTTGATAAAGAGATGGTTGCATGTTTAAAAGAATTTGAATCAGAATTGAAATGGAATATGAAACCAAAAACACATATTAGACAAACTTAGTGAAGAAGAAAGCTCATATAGAAAATTTCTAAACACCATTGGTTTAAGAATGTGATTGAATAAGCCAATTAGAGTTGATAACGAGATGGTTGCTTGTTTAAGAGAATTTGAATACGAATTGAAATGGAATATGAAACAACAAACACATACTAGACAAACTTAGTGAAGAAGAAAGCTCAACTAGAAAATTTCTAAACACCATTGGTCTAAGAATGTGATTGAATAAGCCAATTAGAGTTGGTAAAGACATGCTTCATGTTTAAAAGAATTTGAATCAGAATTGAAATGGAATACGAAAGAAAAAACACATATTAGACAACCTTAGTGAAGAAGAAAGCTCAAATAGAAAATTTCTAAACACCATTAGTCTAAGAATGTGATTTAATAAGCTAATTAGAGTTGATAAAGAGATGGTTGCATGTTTAAAAGAATTTGAATCATAATTGAAATGAAATATGAAACCAAAAACACATATTAGACAAACTTAGCGAAGAAGAAAGCTCAAATAGAAAATTTCTAAACACCATTAGCCTAAGAATGAGATTGAATAAGCCAATTAGTGTTGATAAAGAGATGGTTGCTTGTTCAAAAGAATTTGAACAGAGTTGAAATGGAATATGAAACCAAATGCACATATTAGACAAACTTTGTGAAGAAGAAAGCTCATATAGAAAATTTCTAAACACCATTAGCCTAAGAATATGATTTAATAAGCCAATTAGAGTTGATAAAGAGATGGTTGCATGTTTAAAAGAATTTGAATCAGAATTGAAATGAAATATGAAACCAAAAACACATATTAGACAAACTTGGTGAAGAAGAAAGCGCAAATAGAAAATTTCTAAACACCATTGGCCTAAGAATGTGATTGAATAAGCCAATTAGAGTGGATAAAGAGATGATTGCATGTTCAAAAGAACTTGAATCAAAATTGAAATGGAATAAGAAACGAAATACACATATTAGGCAAGCTTGGTTAAGAAGAAAGCTCAATTAGAAAATTTCTAAATACTATTGGCCTAAGAATGTGATTTAATAAGTCAATTAGAGTTGATAAAGGGATGGTCGCATGTTCAAAAGAATATGAATCAGAATTGAAATGGAATATGAATCCAAAAACACATATTAGACAAACTTAGTGAAGAAGAAAGCTCATATAGAAAATTTCTAAACACCATTAGCCTAAGAATGTGATTGAATAAGCCAATTAGAGTTGATAAAGACATGGTTGCATGTTTAAAAGAATTTGAATCAGAATTGAAATGAAATATGAATCCAAAAACACATATTAGACAAACTTAGTGAAGAAAAAAGCTCATATAGAAAATTTCTAAACACCATTAGCCTAAGAATGTGATTTAATAAGCCAATTAGAGTTGATAAAGACATGGTTGCATGTTTAAAAGAATTTGAATCAGAATTGAAATGGAATATGAATCCAAAAACACATATCAGACAAACTTAGTGAAGAAGAAAGCTCAAATAGAAAATTTCTAAACACCATTAGCCTAAGAATGAGATTGAATAGGCCAATTAGAGTTGATAAAGAGATGGTTGCATGTTTAAAAGAATTTGAATCAGAATTGAAATGAAATATGAATCCAAAAACACATATCAGACAAACTTAGTGAAGAAGAAAGCTCAAATAGAAAATTTCTAAACACCATTAGCCTAAGAATGAGATTGAATAGGCCAATTAGAGTTGATAAAGAGATGGTTGCATGTTTAAGAATATGAATCGGAATAGAAATGAAATATGAAACCAAAAACACATATTAGACAAACTTAGTGAAGAAGAAAGCTCAAATAGAAAATTTCTAAACACCATTAGCCTAAGAATGAGATTTAATAAGCCAATTAGAGTTGATAAAGACATGGTTGCATGTTTAAAAGAATTTGAATCAGAATTGAAATGGAATATGAATCCAAAAACACATATTAGACAAACTTAGTGAAGAAGAAAGCTCAAATAGAAAATTTCTAAACACCATTAGCCTAAGAATGAGATTGAATAGGCCAATTAGAGTTGATAAAGAGATGGTTGCATGTTTAAAAGAATTTGAATCAGAATTGAAAAGAAATATGAAACCAAAAACACATATTAGACAAACTTAGTGAAGAAGAAAGCTCAAATAGAAAATTTCTAAACACCATTAGCCTAAGAATGTGATTGAATAAGCCAATTAGAGTTGATAAAGACATGGTTGCATGTTTAAAAGAATTTGAATCAGAATTGAAATGAAATATGAAACCAAAAACACATATTAGACAAACTTAGTGAAGAAGAAAGCTCATATAGAAAATTTCTAAACACCATTAGCCTAAGAATGTGATTGAATAAGCCAATTAGAGTTGATAAAGACATGGTTGCATGTTTAAAAGAATTTGAATCAGAATTGAAATGGAATATGAATCCAAAAACACATATTAGACAAACTTAGTGAAGAAGAAAGCGCATATAGAAAATTTCTAGACACCATTAGCCTAAGAATGTGATTTAATAAGCCAATTAGAGTTGATAAAGACATGGTTGCATGTTTAAAAGAATTTGAATCAGAATTGAAATGAAATATGAAACCAAAAACACATATTAGACAAACTTAGTGAAGAAGAAAGCTCAAATAGAAAATTTCTATACACCATTAGCCTAAGAATGAGATTTAATAAGCCAATTAGAGTTGATAAAGACATGGTTGCATGTTTAAAAGAATTTGAATCAGAATTGAAATAAAATATGAAACCAAAAACACATATCAGACAAACTTAGTGAAGAAGAAAGCTCAAATAGAAAATTTCTAAACACCATTAGCCTAAGAATGAGATTGAATAGGCCAATTAGAGTTGATAAGGAGATGGTTGCATGTTTAAAAGAATTTGAATCAGAATTGAAATGAAATATGAAACCAAAAACACATATTAGACAAACTTAGTGAAGAAAAAAGCTCATATAGCAAATTTCTAAACACCATTAGCCTAAGAATGTGATTTAATAAGCCAATTAGTGTTGATAAGGATATGGTTGCAATTTTAAAAGAATTTGAATCAGAATTGAAATAGAATATGAAACAAAAAACACGTATTTGACAAACTTAGTGAAGAAGAAAGATCAAATAGAAAATTTCTAAACACCATTAGCCTAAGAATGAGATTGAATAGGCCAATTAGAGTTGATAAAGACATGGTTGCATGTTTAAAAGAATTTGAATCAGAATTGAAATGGAATATGAATCCAAAAACACATATCAGACAAACTTAGTGAAGAAGAAAGCTCAAATAGAAAATTTCTAAACACCATTAGCCTAAGAATGAGATTTAATAAGCCAATTAGAGTTGATAAAGACATGGTTGCATGTTTAAAAGAATTTGAATCGATTGAAATGAAATATGAAACTAAAAACACATATAAGACAAACTTAGTGAAGAATAAAGCTCAAATAGAAAATTTCTAAACACCATTAGCCTAAGAATGAGATTGAATAGGCCAATTAGAGTTGATAAGGAGATGGTTGCATGTTTAAAAGAATTTGAATCAGAATTGAAATAAAATATGAAACTAAAAACACATATAAGACAAACTTAGTGAATGAGAAAGCTCAAATAGAAAATTTCTAAACACCATTAGCCTAAGAATGAGATTTAATAAGCCAATTAGAGTTGATAAAGACATGGTTGCATGTTTAAAAGAATTTGAATCAGAATTGAAATGAAATATGAAACCAAAAACACATATTAGACAAACTTAGTGAAGAAGAAAGCTCAAATAGAAAATTTCTAAACACCATTAGCCTAAGAATGAGATTGAATAAGCCAATTAGAGTTGATAAAGAGATGGTTGCATGTTTAAGAATTTGAATCAATTGAAATGAAATATGAATCCAAAAACACATATTAGACAAACTTAGTGAAGAACAAAGCTCAAATAGAAAATTTCTAAACACCATTAGCCTAAGAATGAGATTGAATAAGCCAATTAGAGTTGATAAGGAGATGGTTGCATGTTTAAAAGAATTTGAATCAGAATTGAAATGAAATATGAAACGAAAAACACATAATAGACAAACTTAGTGAAGAAGAAAGCTCAAATAGAAAATTTCTAAATAACATTGGTCTAAGAATGTGATTTTATAAGCCAATTAGAGTTGATAAGGAGACGGTGGCATGTTTAACAGAATTTGAATCAGAATTGAAATAAAATATGAAACTAAAAACACATATAAGACAAACTTAGTGAAGGAGAAAGCTCAAATAGAAAATTTCTAAACACCATTAGCCTAAGAATGAGATTAAATAAACCAATTAGAGTTGATAAGGACATGGTTGCATGTTTAAAAGAATTTGAATCAGAATTGAAATGAAATATGAGACCAAAAACACATAATAGACAAACTTAGTGAAGAAGTAAGCTCAAATAGAAAATTTCGAAACACCTTTAGCCTAAGAATGAGATTTAATAAACCAATTAGAGTTGATAAGGAGATGGTTGCATGTTTAAAAGAATTTGAATCAGAATTGAAATGAAATATGAAATCAAAAACACATATTAGAAAAACTTAGTGAAGAAGAAAGCTCAAATAGAAAATTTCTAAACACCATTAGCCTAAGAATGAGATTTAATAAGCCAATTAGAGTTGATAAAGACATGGTTGCATGTTTAAAAGAATTTGAATCAATTGAAATGAAATATGAAACCAAAAACACATATTAGAAAAACTTAGTTAAGGAGAAAGCTCTAATTTGAATTTTCTAAACACCATTAGCCTAAGAATGAGATTGAATAAGCCAATTAGAGTTCATATGGAGATGGTTGCATGTTTAAACGAATTTAAATCAATTTGAAATGAAATATGAAACAAAAAACACATATTAGACAAACTTAGTGAAGGAGTAAGCTCAAATAGAAAATTTCTAAACACCATTACTCTAAGAATTTGATTTAATAAGCCAATTAGGATTGATAAGGAGGCGGTTGCATGTTTAAAAGAATTTGAATCAGAATTGAAATGAAATATGAAACCAAAAACACATATTAGACAAACTTAGTGAAGAATAAAGCTCAAATAGAAAATTTCTAAACACCATTAGCCTAAGAATGAGATTGAATAAGCCAATTAGAGTTGATAAGGAGATGGTTGCATGTTTAAAAGAAATTGAATCAGAATTGAAATGAAATATGAAACCAAAAACACATATTAGACAAACTTAGTGAAGGAGTAAGATCAAATAGAAAATTTCTAAACACCATTAGCCTAAGAATGTAATTTAATAAGCCAATTAGAGTTGATAAGGAGACGGTTGCATGTTTAACAGAATTTGAATCAGAATTGAAATGAAATATGAAACCAAAAACACATATTAGACAAACTTAGTGAAGGAGAAAGATCAAATAGAAAATTTCTAAACACCATTAGCCTAAGAATGAGATTGAATAAGCCAATTAGAGTTGATACGGAGATGGTTGCATGTTTAACAGAATTTGAATCAGAATTGAAATGAAATATGATACCAAAAACACATATTAGACAAACTTAGTGAAGGAGAAAGATCAAATAGAAAATTTCTAAACACCATTAGCCTAAGAATGAGATTGAATAAGCCAATTAGAGTTGATACGGAGATGGTTGCATGTTTAAAAGAATTTAAATCAGAATTGAAATGAAATATGAAACCAAAAACACATATTAGACAAACTTAGTGAAGGAGTAAGCTCAAATAGAAAATTTCTAAACACCATTAGCCTAAGAATGTGATTTAACAAGCCAATTAGATTTGATAAGGAGACGGTTGCATGTTTAACAGAATTTGAATCAGAATTGAAATGAAATATGAAACCAAAAACACATATTAGACAAACTTAGTGAAGAAGAAAGCTCAAATAGAAAATTTCTAAACACCATTAGCCTAAGAATGAGATTGAATAAGCCAATTAGAGTTCATAAGGAGATGGTTGCATGTTTAAAAGAATTTGAATCAGAATTGAAATGAAATATGAAACCAAAAACACATATTAGACAAACTTAGTGAAGGAGTAAGATCAAATAGAAAATTTCTAAACACCATTAGCCTAAGAATGAGATTGAATAAGCCAATTAGAGTTGATAAGGAGATGGTTGCATGTTTAAAAGAATTTGCATCAGAATTGAAATGAAATATGAAATCAAAAACACATAATAGAAAAACTTAATGAAGAAGAAAGCTCAAATAGAAAATTTCTAAACACCATTAGCCTAAGAATGAGATTTAATAAGCCAATTAGAGTTGATAAGGAGATGGTTGCATGTTTAAAAGAATTTGAATCAGAATTGAAATGAAATATGAAACCAAAAACACATATTAGACAAATTTCGTGAAGAAGAAAGCTCAAATAGAAAATTTCTAAACACCATTAGCCTAAGAATGAGATTGAATAAGCCAATTAGAGTTCATAAGGAGATGGTTGCATGTTTAAAAGAATTTGAATCAGAATTGAAATGAAATATGAAACCAAAAACACATATTAGACAAACTTAGTGAAGGAGTAAGATCAAATAGAAAATTTCTAAACACCATTAGCCTAAGAATGAGATTGAATAAGCCAATTAGAGTTCATAAGGAGATGGTTGCATGTTTAAAAGAATTTGAATCAAAATTGAAATGAAATATGAAACTAAAAACACATATTAGACAAACAAAGTGAAGGAGTAAGCTCAAATAGAAAATTTCTAAACACCATTAGCCTAAGAATGAGATTGAATAAGCCAATTAGAGTTGATAAGGAGACGGTTGCATGTTTAACAGAATTTGAATCAGAATTGAAATGAAATATGAAACCAAAAACACATATTAGACAAACTTAGTGAAGGAGAAAGATCAAATAGAAAATTTCTAAACACCATTAGCCTAAGAATGAGATTGAATAAGCCAATTAGAGTTCATAAGGAGATGGTTGCATGTTTAAAAGAATTTAAATCGGAATTGAAATGAAATATGAAACCAAAAACACATATTAGACAAACTTAGTGAAGGAGTAAGATCAAATAGAAAATTTCTAAACACCATTAGCCTAAGAATGAGATTGAATAAGCCAATTAGAGTTCATAAGGAGATGGTTGCATGTTTAAAAGAATTTGAATCAGAATTGAAATGAAATATGAAACCAAAAACACATATTAGACAAACTTAGTGAAGGAGTAAGATCAAATAGAAAATTTCTAAACACCATTAGCCTAAGAATGTAATTTAATAAGCCAATTAGAGTTCATAAGGAGATGGTTGCATGTTTAAAAGAATTTGAATCAATTGAAATGAAATATGAAACCAAAAACACATATTAGACAAACTTAGTGAAGGAGTAAGATCAAATAGAAAATTTCTAAACACCATTAGCCTAAGAATGTAATTTAATAAGCCAATTAGATTTGATAAGGAGACGGTTGCATGTTTAACAGAATTTGAATCAGAATTGAAATGAAATATCAAATCAAAAACACATATTAGACAAACTTAGCGAAGGAGAAAGATCAAATAGAAAATTTCTAAACACCATTAGCCTAAGAATGAGATTGAATAAGCCAATTAGAGTTCATAAGGAGATGGTTGCATGTTTAAAAGAATTTAAATCAATTTGAAATGAAATATGAAACCAAAAACACATATTAGACAAACTTAGTGAAGGAGTAAGATCAAATAGAAAATTTCTAAACACCATTAGCCTAAGAATGTAATTTAATAAGCCAATTAGATTTGATAAGGAGACGGCTGCATCTTTAACAGAATTTGAATCAGAATTGAAATGAAATATGAAACCAAAAACACATATTAGACAAACTTAGTGAAGAAGAAAGCTCAAATAGAAAATTTCTAAACACCATTAGCCTAAGAATGAGATTGAATAAGCCAATTAGAGTTGATAAGGAGACGGTTGCATGTTTAACAGAATCTGAATCAGAATTGAAATGAAATATGAAACCAAAAACACATATTAGACAAACTTAGTGAAGGAGTAAGATCAAATAGAAAATTTCTAAACACCATTAGCCTAAGAATGAGATTGAATAAGCCAATTAGAGTTCATAAGGAGATGGTTGCATGTTTAAAAGAATTTGAATCAGAATTGAAATGAAATATGAAACCAAAAACACATATTAGACAAACTTAGTGAAGGAGTAAGATCAAATAGAAAATTTCTAAACACCATTAGCCTAAGAATGTAATTTAATAAGCCAATTAGACTTCATTAGGAGATGGTTGCATGTTTAAAAGAATTTGAATCAAAATTGAAATGAAATATGAAACCAAAAACACATATTAGACAAACTTAGTGAAGGAGTAAGCTCAAATAGAAAATTTCTAAACACCATTAGCCTAAGAATGAGATTGAATAAGCCAATTAGAGTTGATAAGGAGACGGTTGCATGTTTAACAGAATTTGTATCATAATTGAAATGAAATATGAAACCAAAAACACATATTAGACAAACTTAGTGAAGGAGAAAGATCAAATAGAAAATTTCTAAACACCATTAGCCTAAGAATGAGATTGAATAAGCCAATTAGAGTTCATAAGGAGATGGTTGCATGTTTAAAAGAATTTGAATCAGAATTGAAATGAAATATGAAACCAAAAACACATATTAGACAAACTTAGTGAAGGAGTAAGATCAAATAGAAAATTTCTAAACACCATTAGCCTAAGAATGAGATTGAATAAGCCAATTAGAGTTCATAAGGAGATGGTTGCATGTTTAAAAGAATTTGAATCAGAATTGAAATGAAATATGAAACCAAAAACACATATTAGACAAACTTAGTGAAGGATTAAGCTCAAATAGAAAATTTCTAAACACCATTAGCTTAAGAATGAGATTGAATAAGCCAATTAGAGTTAATAACGAGGCGGTTGCATGTTTAAAAGAATTTGAATCAGAATTGAAATGAAATATCAAATCAAAAACACATATTAGACAAACTTAGTGAAGGAGAAAGATCAAATAGAAAATTTCTAAACACCATTAGCCTAAGAATGAGATTGAATAAGCCAATTAGAGTTCATAAGGAGATGGTTGCATGTTTAAAAGAATTTGAATCAGAATTGAAATGAAATATGAAACCAAAAACACATATTAGACAAACTTAGTGAAGGAGTAAGATCAAATAGAAAATTTCTAAACACCATTAGCCTAAGAATGAGATTTAATAAGCCAATTAGAGTTGATAAGGAGACGATTGAATGTTTAGAAGTATTTGCATCAGAATTGAAATGAAATATGAAATCAAAAACACATATTAGACAAACTTAGTGAAGGAGAAAGATCAAATAGAAAATTTCTAAACACCATTAGCCTAAGAATGAGATTGAATAAGCCAATTAGAGTTCATAAGGAGATGGTTGCATGTTTAAAAGAATTTGAATCAGAAATGAAATATGAAACCAAAAACACATATTAGACAAACTTAGTGAAGGAGTAAGATCAAATAGAAAATTTCTAAACACCATTAGCCTAAGAATGAGATTTAATAAGCCAATTAGAGTTCATAAGGAGACGGCTGCATGTTTAAAAGAATTTGAATCGGAATTGAAATGAAATATGAAACCAAAAACACATATTAGACAAACTTAGTGAAGGAGTAAGATCAAATAGAAAATTTCTAAACACCATTAGCCTAAGAATGAGATTGAATAAGCCAATTAGAGTTCATAAGGAGATGGTTGCATGTTTAAAAGAATTTGAATCATTATTGAAGAAGAATATGAAACCAAAAACACATATTAGACAAACTTAGTGAAGGAGTAAGATCAAATAGAAAATTTCTAAACACCATTAGCCTAAGAATGTAATTTAATAAGCCAATTAGAGTTCATAAGGAGATGGTTGCATGTTTAAAAGAATTTGAATCAGAATTGAAATGAAATATGAAACCAAAAACACATATTAGACAAACTTAGTGAAGGAGTAAGATCAAATAGAAAATTTCTAAACACCATTGGCCTAAGAATGTAATTTAGTAAGCCAATTAGAGTTCATAAGGAGATGGTTGCATGTTTAGAAGAATTTGAATCAGAATTGAAATGAAATATGAAACCAAAAACACATATTAGACAAACTTAGTGAAGGAGTAAGATCAAATAGAAAATTTCTAAACACCATTAGCCTAAGAATGAGATTGAATAAGCCAATTAGAGTTCATAAGGAGATGGTTGCATGTTTAAAAGAATTTGAATCGAATTGAAATGAAATATGAAACCAAAAACACATATTAGACAAACTTAGTGAAGGAGTAAGATCAAATAGAAAATTTCTAAACACCATTAGCCTAAGAATGTAATTTAATAAGCCAATTAGAGTTCATAAGGAGATGGTTGCATGTTTAAAAGAATTTGAATCAGAATTGAAATGAAATATGAAACCAAAAACACATATTAGACAAACTTAGTGAAGGAGTAAGATCAAATAGAAAATTTCTAAACACCATTAGCCTAAGAATGTAATTTAATAAGCCAATTAGAGTTCATAAGGAGATGGTTGCATGTTTAAAAGAATTTGAATCAGAATTGAAATGAAATATGAAACCAAAAACACATATTAGACAAACTTAGTGAAGGAGTAAGATCAAATAGAAAATTTCTAAACACCATTAGCCTAAGAATGAGATTGAATAAGCCAATTAGAGTTCATAAGGAGATGGTTGCATGTTTAAAAGAATTTGAATCGATTGAAATGAAATATGAAACCAAAAACACATATTAGACAAACTTAGTGAAGGAGTAAGATCAAATAGAAAATTTCTAAACACCATTAGCCTAAGAATGTAATTTAATAAGCCAATTAGAGTTCATAAGGAGATGGTTGCATGTTTAAAAGAATTTGAATCAATTGAAATGAAATATGAAACCAAAAACACATATTAGACAAACTTAGTGAAGGAGTAAGATCAAATAGAAAATTTCTAAACACCATTAGCCTAAGAATGAGATTGAATAAGCCAATTAGAGTTCATAAGGAGATGGTTGCATGTTTAAAAGAATTTGAATCAGAATTGAAATGAAATATGAAACCAAAAACACATATTAGACAAACTTAGTGAAGGAGTAAGATCAAATAGAAAATTTCTAAACACCATTAGCCTAAGAATGTAATTTAATAAGCCAATTCGAGTTCATAAGGAGATGGTTGCATGTTTAAAAGAATTTGAATCAAAACCGAAATGAAATATGAAACCAAAAACACATATTAGACAAACTTAGCGAAGGAGAAAGATCAAATAGAAAATTTCTAAACACCATTAGCCTAAGAATGAGATTGAATAAGCCAATTAGAGTTCATAAGGAGATGGTTGCATGTTTAAAAGAATTTGAAACAGAATTGAAATGAAATATGAAACCAAAAACACATATTAGACAAACTTAGTGAAGGAGTAAGATCAAATAGAAAATTTCTAAACACCATTAGCCTAAGAATGAGATTGAATAAGCCAATTAGAGTTCATAAGGAGATGGTTGCATGTTTAAAAGAATTTGAATCTGAAATGAAATATGAAACCAAAAACACATATTAGACAAACTTAGTGAAGGAGTAAGATCAAATAGAAAATTTCTAAACACCATTAGCCTAAGAATGTAATTTAATAAGCCAATTAGATTTGATAAGGAGACGGTTGCATGTTTAACAGAATTTGAATCAAAATTGAAATGAAATATGAAACCAAAAACACATATTAGACAAACTTAGTGAAGGAGTAAGATCAAATAGAAAATTTCTAAACACCATTAGCCTAAGAATGTAATTTAATAAGCCAATTAGAGTTCATAAGGAGATGGTTGCATGTTTAAAAGAATTTGAATCAGAATTGAAATGAAATATGAAACCAAAAACACATATTAGACAAACTTAGTGAAGGAGTAAGATCAAATAGAAAATTTCTAAACACCATTAGCCTAAGAATGTAATTTAATAAGCCAATTAGACTTCATTAGGAGATGGTTGCTTGCGTAAAAGAATTTGAATCAAAATTGAAATGAAATATGAAACCAAAAACACATATTAGACAAACTTAGTTAAGGAGTAAGATCAAATAGAAAATTTCTAAACACCATTAGCCTAAGAATGAGATTGAATAAGCCAATTAGAGTTCATAAGGAGATGGTTGCATGTTTAAAAGAATTTGAATCAGAATTGAAATGAAATATGAAACCAAAAACACATATTAGACAAACTTAGTGAAGGAGTAAGATCAAATAGAAAATTTCTAAACACCATTAGCCTAAGAATGTAATTTAATAAGCCAATTAGAGTTCATAAGGAGATGGTTGCATGTTTAAAAGAATTTGAATCAGAATTGAAATGAAATATGAAACCAAAAACACATATTAGACAAACTTAGTGAAGGAGTAAGATCAAATAGAAAATTTCTAAACACCATTAGCCTAAGAATGAGATTTAATAAGCCAATTAGAGTTCATAAGGAGATGGTTGCATGTTTAAAAGAATTTGAATCAGAATTGAAATGAAATATGAAACCAAAAACACATATTAGACAAACTTAGTGAAGGAGTAAGATCAAATAGAAAATTTCTAAACACCATTAGCCTAAGAATGAGATTGAATAAGCCAATTAGAGTTCATAAGGAGATGGTTGCATGTTTAAAAGAATTTGAATCTGAAATGAAATATGAAACCAAAAACACATATTAGACAAACTTAGTGAAGGAGTAAGATCAAATAGAAAATTTCTAAACACCATTAGCCTAAGAATGTAATTTAATAAGCCAATTAGAGTTCATAAGGAGATGGTTGCATGTTTAAAAGAATTTGAATCAGAATTGAAATGAAATATGAAACCAAAAACACATATTAGACAAACTTAGTGAAGGAGTAAGATCAAATAGAAAATTTCTAAACACCATTAGCCTAAGAATGAGATTGAATAAGCCAATTAGAGTTCATAAGGAGATGGTTGCATGTTTAAAAGAATTTGAATCAATTTGAAATGAAATATGAAACCAAAAACACATATTAGACAAACTTAGTGAAGGAGTAAGATCAAATAGAAAATTTCTAAACACCATTAGCCTAAGAATGAGATTGAATAAGCCAATTAGAGTTCATAAGGAGATGGTTGCATGTTTAAAAGAATTTGAATCAGAATTGAAATGAAATATGAAACCAAAAACACATATTAGACAAACTTAGTGAAGGAGTAAGATCAAATAGAAAATTTCTAAACACCATTAGCCTAAGAATGTAATTTAATAAGCCAATTAGATTTGATAAGGAGACGGTTGCATGTTTAACAGAATTTGAATCAGAATTGAAATGAAATATGAAACCAAAAACACATATTAGACAAACTTAGTGAAGGAGAAAGATCAAATAGAAAATTTCTAAACACCATTAGCCTAAGAATGAGATTGAATAAGCCAATTAGAGTTCATAAGGAGATGGTTGCATGTTTAAAAGAATTTGAATCGATTGAAATGAAATATGAAACCAAAAACACATATTAGACAAACTTAGTGAAGGAGTAAGATCAAATAGAAAATTTCTAAACACCATTAGCCTAAGAATGAGATTGAATAAGCCAATTAGAGTTCATAAGGAGATGGTTGCATGTTTAAAAGAATTTGAATCAGAATTGAAATGAAATATGAAACCAAAAACACATATTAGACAAACTTAGTGAAGGAGTAAGATCAAATAGAAAATTTCTAAACACCATTAGCCTAAGAATGTAATTTAATAAGCCAATTAGAGTTCATAAGGAGATGGTTCCATGTTTAAAAGAATCTGAATCAGAATTGAAATGAAATATGAAACCAAAAACACATATTAGACAAACTTAGTGAAGGAGTAAGATCAAATAAAAAATTTCTAAACACCATAAGCCTAAGAATGACATTTAGTAAGAAAATTAGAGTTCATAAGGAGATGGTTGCATGTTTAAAAGAATTTGAATCAGAATTGAAATGAAATATGAAACCAAAAACACATATTAGACAAACTTAGTGAAGGAGTAAGATCAAATAGAAAATTTCTAAACACCATTAGCCTAAGAATGTAATTTAATAAGCCAATTAGAGTTCATAAGGAGATGGTTGCATGTTTAAAAGAATTTGAATCACAATTGAAATGAAATATGAAACCAAAAACACATATTAGACAAACTTAGTGAAGGAGTAAGATCAAATAGAAAATTTCTAAACACCATTAGCCTAAGAATGAGATTGAATAAGCCAATTAGAGTTCATAAGGAGATGGTTGCATGTTTAAAAGAATTTGAATCAGAATTGAAATGAAATATGAAACCAAAAACACATATTAGACAAACTTAGTGAAGGAGTAAGATCAAATAGAAAATTTCTAAACACCATTAGCCAAAGAATGTAATTTAATAAGCCAATTAGAGTTCATAAGGAGATGGTTGCATGTATAAAAGAATTTAAATCAGAATTGAAATGAAATATGAAACCAAAAACACATATTAGACAAACTTAGTGAAGGAGTAAGATCAAATAGAAAATTTCTAAACACCATTAGCCTAAGAATGAGATTGAATAAGCCAATTAGAGTTCATAAGGAGATGGTTGCATGTTTAAAACAATTTGCATCAGAATTCAAATGAAATATGAAACCAAAAACACATATTAGACAAACTTAGTGAAGGAGTAAGATCAAATAGAAAATTTCTAAACACCATTAGCCTAAGAATGTAATTTAATAAGCCAATTAGATTTGATAAGGAGACGGTTGCATGTTTAACAGAATTTGAATCAGAATTGAAATGAAATATGAAACTAAAAACACATATTAGACAAACTTAGTGAAGGAGAAAGATCAAATAGAAAATTTCTAAACACCATTGGTATAAGAATTTGATTTAATAAGCCAATTAGAGTTCATAATGAGATGGTTGTATGTTTAAAAGAATTTGAATCAGAATTGAAATGAAATATGAAACCAAAAACACATATTAGACAAACTTAGTGAAGGAGTAAGATCAAATAGAAAATTTCTAAACACCATTAGCCTAAGAATGAGATTGAATAAGCCAATTAGAGTTCATAAGGAGATGGTTGCATGTTTAAAAGAATTTGAATCAGAATTGAAATGAAATATGAAACCAAAAACACATATTAGACAAACTTAGTGAAGGAGTAAGATCAAATAGAAAATTTCTAAACACCATTAGCCTAAGAATGTAATTTAATAAGCCAATTAGATTTGATATGGAGACGGTTGCATGTTTAACAGAATCTGAATCAGAATTGAAATGAAATATGAAATCAAAAACACATATTAGACAAACTTAGTGAAGGAGAAAGATCAAATAGAAAATTTCTAAACACCATTAGCCTAAGAATGAGATTTAATAAGCCAATTAGAGTTGATAAGGAGATGGTTGCATGTTTAGAAGAATTTGAATCATTGAAATGAAATATGAAACCAAAAACACATATTAGACAAACTTAGTGAAGGAGTAAGATCAAATAGAAAATTTCTAAACACCATTAGCCTAAGAATGAGATTGAATAAGCCAATTAGAGTTCATAAGGAGATGGTTGCATGTTTACCAAAAACACATATTAGACAAACTTAGTGAAGGAGAAAGATCAAATAGAAAATTTCTAAACACCATTAGCCTAAGAATGAGATTGAATAAGCCAATTAGAGTTCATAAGGAGATGGTTGCATGTTTAAAAGAATTTGAATCAGAATTGAAATGAAATATGAAACCAAAAACACATATTAGACAAACTTAGTGAAGGAGTAAGATCAAATAGAAAATTTCTAAACACCATTAGCCTAAGAATGTAATTTAATAAGCCAATTAGAGTTCATAAGGAGATGGTTGCATGTTTAAAAGAATTTGAATCAGAATTGAAATGAAATATGAAACCAAAAACACATATTAGACAAACTTAGTGAAGGAGTAAGATCAAATAGAAAATTTCTAAACACCATTAGCCTAAGAATGAGATTGAATAAGCCAATTAGAGTTCATAAGGAGATGGTTGCATGTTTAAAAGAATCTGAATCAAGAAATGAAATATGAAACCAAAAACACATATTAGACAAACTTAGTGAAGGAGTAAGATCAAATAGAAAATTTCTAAACACCATTAGCCTAAGAATGTAATTTAATAAGCCAATTAGATTTGATAAGGAGACGGTTGCATGTTTAACAGAATTTGAATCGATTGAAATGAAATATGAAACCAAAAACACATATTAGACAAACTTAGTGAAGGAGAAAGATCAAATAGAAAATTTCTAAACACCATTAGCCTAAGAATGAGATTTAATAAGCCAATTAGAGTTCATAAGGGGATGGTTGCATGTTTAAAACAATTTGCATCAGAATTCAAATGAAATATGAAACCAAAAACACATATTAGACAAACTTAGTGAAGGAGAAAGATCAAATAGAAAATTTCTAAACACCATTAGCCTAAGAATGAGATTGAATAAGCCAATTAGAGTTCATAAGGAGATGGTTGCATGTTTAAAAGAATTTGAATCGATTGAAATGAAATATGAAACCAAAAACACATATTAGACAAACTTAGTGAAGGAGTAAGATCAAATAGAAAATTTCTAAACACCATTAGCCTAAGAATGTAATTTAATAAGCCAATTAGATTTGATATGGAGACGGTTGCATGTTTAACAGAATTTGAATCAGAATTGAAATGAAATATGAAACCATAAACACATATTTGACAAACTTAGTGAAGGAGTAAGATCAAATAGAAAATTTCTACACACCATTAGCCTAAGAATGAGATTGAATAAGCCAATTAGAGTTCATAAGGAGATGGTTGCATGTTTAAAACATTTTGAATCGATTGAAATGAAATATGAAACCAAAAACACATATTAGACAAACTTAGTGAAGGAGTAAGATCAAATAGAAAATTTCTAAACACCATTAGCCTAAGAATGAGATTGAATAAGCCAATTCGAGTTCATAAGGAGATGGTTGCATGTTTAAAAGAATTTGAATCAAAACCGAAATGAAATATGAAACCAAAAACACATATTAGACAAACTTAGCGAAGGAGAAAGATCAAATAGAAAATTTCTAAACACCATTAGCCTAAGAATGAGATTGAATAAGCCAATTAGAGTTCATAAGGAGATGGTTGCATGTTTAAAAGAATTTGAATCAATTGAAATGAAATATGAAACCAAAAACACATATTAGACAAACTTAGTGAAGGAGTAAGATCAAATAGAAAATTTCTAAACACCATTAGCCTAAGAATGAGATTGAATAAGCCAATTAGAGTTCATAAGGAGATGGTTGCATGTTTAAAAGAATTTGAATCAGAATTGAAATGAAATATGAAACCAAAAACACATATTAGACAAACTTAGTGAAGGAGTAAGATCAAATAGAAAATTTCTAAACACCATTAGCCTAAGAATGAGATTGAATAAGCCAATTAGAGTTCATAAGGAGATGGTTGCATGTTTAAAAGAATTTGAATCGGAATTGAAATGAAATATGAAACCAAAAACACATATTAGACAAACTTAGTGAAGGAGTAAGATCAAATAGAAAATTTCTAAACACCATTAGCCTAAGAATGTAATTTAATAAGCCAATTAGATTTGATAAGGAGACGGTTGCATGTTTAACAGAATTTGAATCAGATTTGAAATGAAATATGAAACTAAAAACACATATTAGACAAACTTAGTGAAGGAGTAAGATCAAATAGAAAATTTCTAAACACCATTAGCCTAAGAATGAGATTGAATAAGCCAATTAGAGTTCATAAGGAGATGGTTGCATGTTTAAAAGAATTTGAATCAAAATTGAAATGAAATATCAAACCAAAAACACATATTAGACAAACTTAGTGAAGGAGTAAGATCAAATAGAAAATTTCTAAACACCATTAGCCTAAGAATGAGATTGAATAAGCCAATTAGAGTTCATAAGGAGATGGTTGCATGTTTAAAAGAATTTGAATCATTGAAATGAAATATGAAACCAAAAACACATATTAGACAAACTTAGTGAAGGAGTAAGATCAAATAGAAAATTTCTAAACACCATTAGCCTAAGAATGTAATTTAATAAGCCAATTAGATTTGATAAGGAGACGATTGAATGTTTAGAAGTATTTGCATCAGAATTGAAATGAAATATGAAACCAAAAACACATATTAGACAAACTTAGTGAAGGAGTAAGATCAAATAGAAAATTTCTAAACACCATTAGCCTAAGAATGTAATTTAATAAGCCAATTAGAGTTCATATGGAGATGGTTGCATGTTTAAAAGAATTTAAATCAGAATTGAAATGAAATATGAAACCAAAAACACATATTAGACAAACTTAGTGAAGGAGTAAGATCAAATAGAAAATTTCTAAACACCATTAGCCTAAGAATGTAATTTAATAAGCCAATTAGAGTTCATAAGGAGATGGTTGCATGTTTAAAAGAATTTGAATCAGAATTGAAATGAAATATGAAACCAAAAACACATATTAGACAAACTTAGTGAAGGAGAAAGATCAAATAGAAAATTTCTAAACACCATTAGCCTAAGAATGAGATTGAATAAGCCAATTAGAGTTCATAAGGAGATGGTTGCATGTTTAAAAGAATTTAAATCAGAATTGAAATGAAATATGAAACCAAAAACACATATTAGACAAACTTAGTGAAGGAGTAAGATCAAATAGAAAATTTCTAAACACCATTAGCCTAAGAATGAGATTGAATAAGCCAATTAGAGTTCATAATGAGATGGTTGCATGTTTAAAAGAATTTGAATCGCATTGAAATGAAATATGAAACCAAAAACACATATTAGACAAACTTAGTGAAGGAGTAAGATCAAATAGAAAATTTCTAAACACCATTAGCCTAAGAATGTAATTTAATAAGCCAATTAGAGTTCATAAGGAGATGGTTGCATGTTTAAAAGAATTTGAATCAGAATTGAAATGAAATATCAAATCAAAAACACATATTAGACAAACTTAGCGAAGGAGAAAGATCAAATAGAAAATTTCTAAACACCATTAGCCTAAGAATGAGATTGAATAAGCCAATTAGAGTTCATAAGGAGATGGTTGCATGTTTAAAAGAATTTGAATCAGAATTGAAATGAAATATGAAACCAAAAACACATATTAGACAAACTTAGTGAAGGAGTAAGATCAAATAGAAAATTTCTAAACACCATTAGCCTAAGAATGTAATTTAATAAGCCAATTAGAGTTCATAAGGAGATGGTTGCATGTTTAACAGAATTTGAATCAGATTTGAAATGAAATATGAAACCAAAAACACATATTAGACAAACTTAGTGAAGGAGTAAGATCAAATAGAAAATTTCTAAACACCATTAGCCTAAGAATGAGATTGAATAAGCCAATTAGAGTTCATAAGGAGATGGTTGCATGTTTAAAAGAATTTGAATCGATTGAAATGAAATATGAAACCAAAAACACATATTAGACAAACTTAGTGAAGGAGTAAGATCAAATAGAAAATTTCTAAACACCATTAGCCTAAGAATGTAATTTAATAAGCCAATTAGAGTTCATAAGGAGATGGTTGCATGTTTAACAGAATTTGAATCAGAATTGAAATGAAATATGAAACCAAAAACACATATTAGACAAACTTAGTGAAGGAGTAAGATCAAATAGAAAATTTCTAAACACCATTAGCCTAAGAATGAGATTGAATAAGCCAATTAGAGTTCATAAGGAGATGGTTGCATGTTTAAAAGAATTTGAATAAGAATTGAAATGAAATATGAAACCAAAAACACATATTAGACAAACTTAGTGAAGGAGTAAGATCAAATAGAAAATTTCTAAACACCATTAGCCTAAGAATGTAATTTAATAAGCCAATTAGATTTGATAAGGAGACGGTTGCATGTTTAACAGAATTTGAATCGATTGAAATGAAATATCAAATCAAAAACACATATTAGACAAACTTAGTGAAGGAGAAAGATCAAATAGAAAATTTCTAAACACCATTAGCCTAAGAATGAGATTGAATAAGCCAATTAGAGTTCATAAGGAGATGGTTGCATGTTTAAAAGAATTTGAATCAAAATTGAAATGAAATATGAAACCAAAAACACATATTAGACAAACTTAGTTAAGGAGTAAGATCAAATAGAAAATTTCTAAACACCATTAGCTTAAGAATGAGATTGAATAAGCCAATTAGAGTTCATAAGGAGATGGTTGCATGTTTAAAAGAATTTGAATCAGAATTGAAATGAAATATGAAACCAAAAACACATATTAGACAAACTTAGTGAAGGAGTAAGATCAAATAGAAAATTTCTAAACACCGTTAGCCTAAGAATGTAATTTAATAAGCCAATTAGAGTTGATAAGGAGACGGTTGAATGTTTAACTGAATTTGAATCAGAATTGAAATGAAATATGAAACCAAAAACACATATTAGACAAACTTAGTGAAGGAGTAAGATCAAATAGAAAATTTCTAAACACCATTAGCCTAAGAATGAGATTTAATAAGCCAATTAGAGTTGATAAGAAGATGGTTGCATGTTTAGAAGAATTTGACTTAGAATTGAAATGAAATATGAAATCAAAAACACATATTAGAAAAACTTAGTGAAGAAGAAAGCTCAAATAGAAAATTTCTAAACACCATTAGCCTAAGAATGAGATTGAATAAGCCAATTAGAGTTCATAAGGAGATGGTTGCATGTTTAAAAGAATTTGAATCAGAATTGAAATGAAATATGAAACCAAAAACACATATTACACAAACTTAGTCAAGGAGTAAGATCAAATAGAAAATTTCTAAACACCATTGGCCTAAGAATGTAATTTAGTAAGCCAATTAGAGTTCATAAGGAGATGGTTGCATGTTTAAAAGAATTTGAATCAGAATTGAAATGAAATATGAAACCAAAAACACATATTAGACAAACTTAGTGAAGGAGTAAGATCAAATAGAAAATTTCTAAACACCATTAGCCTAAGAATGAGATTGAATAAGCCAATTAGAGTTCATAAGGAGATGGTTGCATGTTTAAAAGAATTTGAATCAGAATTGAAATGAAATATCAAACCAAAAACACATATTAGACAAACTTAGTGAAGGAGTAAGATCAAATAGAAAATTTCTAAACACCATTAGCCTAAGAATGTAATTTAATAAGCCAATTAGAGTTCATAAGGAGATGGTTGCATGTTTAAAAGAATTTGAATCAGAATTGAAATGAAATATGAAACCAAAAACACATATTAGACAAACTTAGTGAAGGAGTAAGATCAAATAGAAAATTTCTAAACACCATTAGCCTAAGAATGAGATTGAATAAGCCAATTAGAGTTCATAAGGAGATGGTTGCATGTTTAAAAGAATTTAAATCGTAATTGAAATGAAATATGAAACCAAAAACACATATTAGACAAACTTAGTGAAGGAGTAAGATCAAATAGAAAATTTCTAAACACCATTAGCCTAAGAATGTAATTTAATAAGCCAATTAGATTTGATAAGGAGACGGTTGCATGTTTAACAGAATTTAAATCAGAATTGAAACGAAATACGAAATCAAAAACACATATTAGACAAACTTAGCGAAGGAGAAAGATCAAATAGAAAATTTCTAAACACCATTAGCCTAAGAATGAGATTGAATAAGCCAATTAGAGTTCATAAGGAGATGGTTGCATGTTTAAAAGAATTTGAATCATTGAAATGAAATATGAAACCAAAAACACATATTAGACAAACTTAGTGAAGGAGTAAGATCAAATAGAAAATTTCTAAACACCATTAGCCTAAGAATGAGATTGAATAAGCCAATTAGAGTTCATAAGGAGATGGTTGCATGTTTAAAAGAATTTGAATCAGAATTGAAATGAAATATGAAACCAAAAACACATATTAGACAAACTTAGTGAAGGAGTAAGATCAAATAGAAAATTTCTAAACACCATTAGCCTAAGAATGTAATTTAATAAGCCAATTAGAGTTCATAAGGAGATGGTTGCATGTTTAAAAGAATTTGAATCAGAATTGAAATGAAATATGAAACCAAAAACACATATTAGACAAATTTCGTGAAGAAGAAAGCTCAAATAGAAAATTTCTAAACACCATTAGCCTAAGAATGAGATTCAATAAGCCAATTAGAGTTCATAAGGAGATGGTTGCATGTTTAAAAGAATTTGAATCAGAATTGAAATGAAATATGAAACCAAAAACACATATTAGACAAACTTAGTGAAGGAGAAAGATCAAATAGAAAATTTCTAAACACCATTAGCCTAAGAATGAGATTGAATAAGCCAATTAGAGTTCATAAGGAGATGGTTGCATGTTTAAAAGAATTTGAATCAAAACCGAAATGAAATATGAAACCAAAAACACATATTAGACAAACTTAGTGAAGGAGTAAGATCAAATAGAAAATTTCTAAACACCATTAGCCTAAGAATGTAATTTAATAAGCCAATTAGATTTGATAAGGAGACGGTTGCATGTTTAACAGAATTTGAATCAGAATTGAAATGAAATATGAAACCAAAAACACATATTAGACAAACTTAGTGAAGGAGTAAGATCAAATAGAAAATTTCTAAACACCATTAGCCTAAGAATGTAATTTAATAAGCCAATTAGATTTGATAAGGAGACGGTTGCATGTTTAACAGAATTTGAATCAAAATTGAAATGAAATATGAAACCAAAAACACATATTAGACAAACTTAGTGAAGGAGTAAGATCAAATAGAAAATTTCTAAACACCATTAGCCTAAGAATGAGATTGAATAAGCCAATTAGAGTTCATAAGGAGATGGTTGCATGTTTAATAGAATTTGAATCAGAAATGAAATGAAATATGAAACCAAAAACACATATTAGACAAACTTAGTGAAGGAGTAAGATCAAATAGAAAATTTCTAAACACCATTAGCCTAAGAATGAGATTGAATAAGCCAATTAGAGTTCATAAGGAGATGGTTGCATGTTTAAAAGAATTTGAATCAAAATTGAAATGAAATATGAAACCAAAAACACATATTAGACAAACTTAGTGAAGGAGTAAGATCAAATAGAAAATTTCTAAACACCATTAGCCTAAGAATGTAATTTAATAAGCCAATTAGATTTGATAAGGAGACGGTTGCATGTTTAACAGAATTTGAATCAGAATTGAAATGAAATATGAAATCAAAAACACATATTAGACAAACTTAGTGAAGGAGAAAGATCAAATAGAAAATTTCTAAACACCATTAGCCTAAGAATGAGATTGAATAAGCCAATTAGAGTTCATAAGGAGATGGTTGCATGTTTAAAAGAATTTGAATCTGAACTGAAATGAAATATGAAACCAAAAACACATATTAGACAAACTTAGTGAAGGAGTAAGATCAAATAGAAAATTTCTAAACACCATTAGCCTAAGAATGTAATTTAATAAGCCAATTAGAGTTGATAAGGAGACGGTTGAATGTTTAACTGAATTTGAATCAGAATTGAAATGAAATATGAAACCAAAAACACATATTAGACAAACTTAGTGAAGGAGTAAGATCAAATAGAAAATTTCTAAACACCATTAGCCTAAGAATGTAATTTAATAAGCCAATTAGATTTGATATGGCGACGGTTGCATGTTTAACAGAATTTGAATCAGATTTGAAATGAAATATGAAACTAAAAACACATATTAGACAAACTTAGTGAAGGAGTAAGATCAAATAGAAAATTTCTAAACACCATTAGCCTAAGAATGAGATTGAATAAGCCAATTAGAGTTCATAAGGAGATGGTTGCATGTTTAAAAGAATTTGAATCTGAAATGAAATGAAACCAAAAACACATATTAGACAAACTTAGTGAAGGAGTAAGATCAAATAGAAAATTTCTAAACACCATTAGCCTAAGAATGTAATTTAATAAGCCAATTAGAGTTCATAAGGAGATGGTTGCATGTTTAAAAGAATTTGAATCAGAATTGAAATGAAATATGAAACCAAAAACACATATTAGACAAACTTAGTGAAGGAGTAAGATCAAATAGAAAATTTCTAAACACCATTAGCCTAAGAATGTAATTTAATAAGCCAATTAGAGTTGATAAGGAGACGGTTGCAAGTTTAACAGAATTTGAATCAGAATTGAAATGAAATATGAAACCAAAAACACATATTAGACAAACTTAGTGAAGGAGTAAGATCAAATAGAAAATTTCTAAACACCATTAGCCTAAGAATGTAATTTAATAAGCCAATTAGATTTGATATGGCGACGGTTGCATGTTTAACAGAATTTGAATCAGATTTGAAATGAAATATGAAACTAAAAACACATATTAGACAAACTTAGTGAAGGAGTAAGATCAAATAGAAAATTTCTAAACACCATTAGCCTAAGAATGAGATTGAATAAGCCAATTAGAGTTCATAAGGAGATGGTTGCATGTTTAAAAGAATTTGAATCAGAATTGAAATGAAATATGAAACCAAAAACACATATTAGACAAACTTAGTGAAGGAGTAAGATCAAATAGAAAATTTCTAAACACCATTAGCCTAAGAATGTAATTTAATAAGCCAATTAGATTTGATAAGGAGACGGTTGCATGTTTAACAGAATTTGAATCAGAATTGAAATGAAATATGAAACCAAAAACACATATTAGACAAACTTAGTGAAGGAGTAAGATCAAATAGAAAATTTCTAAACACCATTAGCCTAAGAATGAGATTGAATAAGCCAATTAGAGTTCATAAGGAGATGGTTGCATGTTTAAAAGAATTTGAATCAGAATTGAAATGAAATATGAAACCAAAAACACATATTAGACAAACAAAGTGAAGGAGTAAGCTCAAATAGAAAATTTCTAAACACCATTGGTATAAGAATTTGATTTAATAAGCCAATTAGAGTTCATAAGGAGATGGTTGCATGTTTAAAAGAATTTGAATCAGAATTGAAATGAAATATGAAACCAAAAACACATATTAGACAAACTTAGTGAAGGAGTAAGATCAAATAGAAAATTTCTAAACACCCATTGGTCTAAGAATTTTATTTAATAAGCCAATTAGAGTTAATAACGAGGCGGTTGCATGTTTAAAAGAATTTGAATCAGAATTGAAATGAAATATCAAATCAAAAACACATATTAGACAAACTTAGTGAAGGAGTAAGATCAAATAGAAAATTTCTAAACACCATTAGCCTAAGAATGTAATTTAATAAGCCAATTAGAGTTGATAAGGAGACGGTTGAATGTTTAAAGAATTTGAATCGATTGAAACGAAATACGAAATCAAAAACACATATTAGACAAACTTAGTGAAGGAGAAAGATCAAATAGAAAATTTCTAAACACCATTAGCCTAAGAATGAGATTGAATAAGCCAATTAGAGTTCATAAGGAGATGGTTGCATGTTTAAAAGAATTTGAATCAGAATTGAAATGAAATATGAAACCAAAAACACATATTAGACAAACTTAGTGAAGGAGTAAGATCAAATAGAAAATTTCTAAACACCATTAGCCTAAGAATGAGATTGAATAAGCCAATTAGATTTGATAAGGAGACGGTTGCATGTTTAACAGAATTTGAATCAGAATTGAAATGAAATATGAAACCAAAAACACATATTAGACAAACTTAGTGAAGGAGTAAGATCAAATAGAAAATTTCTAAACACCATTAGCCTAAGAATGAGATTGAATAAGCCAATTAGAGTTCATAACGAGACGGTTGCATGTTTAAAAGAATTTGAATCAGAATTGAAATGAAATATCAAATCAAAAACACATATTAGACAAACTTAGCGAAGGAGAAAGATCAAATAGAAAATTTCTAAACACCATTAGCCTAAGAATGAGATTGAATAAGCCAATTAGAGTTCATAAGGAGATGGTTGCATGTTTAAAAGAATTTGAATCAGAATTGAAATGAAATATGAAACCAAAAACACATATTAGACAAACTTAGTGAAGGAGTAAGATCAAATAGAAAATTTCTAAACACCATTAGCCTAAGAATGAGATTGAATAAGCCAATTAGAGTTCATAAGGAGATGGTTGCATGTTTAAAAGAATTTGAATCAGAATTGAAATGAAATATGAAACCAAAAACACATATTAGACAAACTTAGTGAAGGAGTAAGCTCAAATAGAAAATTTCTAAACACCATTAGCCTAAGAATGAGATTGAATAAGCCAATTAGAGTTCATAAGGAGATGGTTGCATGTTTAAAAGAATTTGAATCAGAATTGAAATGAAATATGAAACCAAAAACACATATTAGACAAACTTAGTGAAGGAGTAAGATCAAATAGAAAATTTCTAAACACCATTAGCCTAAGAATGTAATTTAATAAGCCAATTAGAGTTCATAAGGAGATGGTTGCATGTTTAAAAGAATTTGAATCAGAATTGAAATGAAATATGAAACCAAAAACACATATTAGACAAACTTAGTGAAGGAGTAAGATCAAATAGAAAATTTCTAAACACCATTAGCCTAAGCATGTAATTTAATAAGCCAATTAGATTTGATAAGGAGACGATTGAATGTTTAGAAGAATTTGCATCAGAATTGAAATGAAATATAAAATTAAAAACACATATTAGACAAACTTAGTGTAGGAGAAAGATCAAATAGAAAATTTCTAAACACCATTAGCCTAAGAATGAGATTTAATAAGCCAATTAGAGTTGATAAGGAGACGATTGAATGTTTAGAAGTATTTGCATCAGAATTGAAATGAAATATGAAATCAAAAACACATATTAGACAAACTTAGTGAAGGAGTAAGATCAAATAGAAAATTTCTAAACACCATTAGCCTAAGAATGAGATTGAATAAGCCAATTAGAGTTCATAAGGAGATGGTTGCATGTTTAAAAGAATTTGAATCAGAATTGAAATGAGATATGAAACCAAAAACACATATGAGACAAACTTAGTGAAGGAGTAAGATCAAATAGAAAATTTCTAAACACCATTAGCCAAAGAATGTAATTTAATAAGCCAATTAGATTTGATAAGGAGACGGCTGCATGTTTAACAGAATTTGAATCAGAATTGAAATGAAATATGAAACCAAAAACACATATTAGACAAACTTAGTGAAGGAGTAAGATCAAATAGAAAATTTCTAAACACCATTAGCCTAAGAATGAGATTGAATAAGCCAATTAGAGTTGATAAGGAGACGGCTGCATCTTTAACAGAATTTGAATCAGAATTCAAATGAAATATGAAACTAAAAACACATATTAGACAAACTTAGTGAAGGAGTAAGATCAAATAGAAAATTTCTAAACACCATTAGCCTAAGAATGTAATTTAATAAGCCAATTAGAGTTGATAAGGAGACAGTGGCATGTTTAACAGAATTTGAATCAGAATTGAAATGAAATATGAAACCAAAAACACATATTAGACAAACTTAGTGAAGGAGTAAGATCAAATAGAAAATTTCTAAACACCATTAGCCTAAGAATGAGATTCAATAAGCCAATTAGAGTTCATAAGGAGATGGTTTCATGTTTAAAAGAATTTGAATCAGAATTGAAATGAAATATGAAACCAAAAACACATATTAGACAAACTTAGTGAAGGAGTAAGATCAAATAGAAAATTTCTAAACACCATTAGCCTAAGAATGTAATTTAATAAGCCAATTAGATTTGATATGGAGACGATTGCATGTTTAACAGAATTTGAATCAGAATTGAAATGAAATATGAAACCAAAAACACATATTAGACAAACTTAGTGAAGGAGTAAGCTCAAATAGAAAATTTCTAAACACCTTTAGCCTACGAATGTAATTTAATAAGCCAATTAGATTTGATATGGAGACGGTTGCATGTTTAAAAGGATTTGAATCAAAATTGAAATGAAATATGAAACCAAAAACACATATTAGACAAACTTAGTGAAGGAGAAAGATCAAATAGAAAATTTCTAAACACCATTAGCCTAAGAATGAGATTGAATAAGCCAATTAGAGTTCATAAGGAGATGGTTGCATGTTTAAAAGAATTTGAATCAGAATTGAAATGAAATATGAAACCAAAAACACATATTAGACAAACTTAGTGAAGGAGTAAGATCAAATAGAAAATTTCTAAACACCATTAGCCTAAGAATGTAATTTAATAAGCCAATTAGATTTGATTAAGAGACGGTTGCATGTTTAACTGAATTTGAATCAGAATTGAAATGAAATATGAAACCAAAAACACATATTAGACAAACTTAGTGAAGGAGTAAGATCAAATAGAAAATTTCTAAACACCATTAGCCTAAGAATGAGATTGAATAAGCCAATTAGAGTTGATAAGGAGATGGTTGCATGTTTAAAAGAATTTGAATCAGAATTGAAATGAAATATGAAACCAAAAACACATATTAGACAAACTTAGTGAAGGAGTAAGATCAAATAGAAAATTTCTAAACACCATTAGCCTAAGAATGTAATTTAATAAGCCAATTAGATTTGATAAGGAGACAGTCGCATGTTTAACAGAATTTGAATCAGAATTGAAATGAAATATGAAACTACAAACACATATTAGACAAACAAAGTGAAGGAGAAAGATCAAATAGAAAATTTCTAAACACCATTAGCCTAAGAATGAGATTGAATAAGCCAATTAGAGTTCATAAGGAGATGGTTGCATGTTTAAAAGAATTTGAATCAGAATTGAAATGAAATATCAAACCAAAAACACATATTAGACAAACTTAGTGAAGGAGTAAGATCAAATAGAAAATTTCTAAACACCATTAGCCTAAGAATGAGATTTAGTAAGCCAATTAGATTTGATAAGGAGACGGTTGCATGTTTAACAGAATTTGAATCAGAATTGAAATGAAATATGAAACCAAAAACACATATTAGACAAACTTAGTGAAGGAGTAAGCTCAAATAGAAAATTTCTAAACACCATTAGCCTAAGAATGAGATTAAATAAGCCAATTAGAGTTCATATGGAGATGGTTGCATGTTTAAAAGAATTTGAATCAGAATTGAAATGAAATATGAAACCAAAAACACATATTAGACAAACTTAGTGAAGGAGTAAGATCAAATAGAAAATTTCTAAACACCATTAGCCTAAGAATGTAATTTAATAAGCCAATTAGATTTGATAACGAGACGGTTGCATGTTTAAAAGAATTTGAATCAGAATTGAAATGAAATATGAAACCAAAAACACATATTAGACAAACTTAGTGAAGGAGTAAGCTCAAATAGAAAATTTCTAAACACCATTAGCCTAAGAATTTGATTTAATAAGCCAATTAGAGTTGATAAGGCGATGGTTGCATGTTTAGAAGAATTTGAATCATAATTGAAACAAAATACGAAATCAAAAACACATATTAGACAAACTTAGTGAAGGAGAAAGATCAAATAGAAAATTTCTAAACACCATTAGCCTAAGAATGAGATTGAATAAGCCAATTAGAGTTCATAAGGAGATGGTTGCATGTTTAAAAGAATTTGAATCAGAATTGAAATGAAATATGAAGCCAAAAACACATATTAGACAAACTTAGTGAAGGAGTAAGATCAAATAGAAAATTTCTAAACACCATTAGCCTAAGAATGTAATTTAATAAGCCAATTAGATTTGATAAGGAGACGGTTGCATGTTTAACAGAATTTGAATCAGAATTGAAATGAAATATGAAACCAAAAACACATATTAGACAAACAAAGTGAAGGAGTAAGCTCAAATAGAAAATTTCTAAACACCATTAGCCTAAGAATGAGATTGAATAAGCCAATTAGAGTTCATAAGGAGATGGTTGCATGTTTAAAAGAATTTGAATCAGAATTGAAATGAAATATGAAACCAAAAACACATATTAGACAAACTTAGTGAAGGAGTAAGATCAAATAGAAAATTTCTAAACACCATTAGCCTAAGAATGTAATTTAATAAGCCAATTAGAGTTGATAAGGAGATGGTTGCATGTTTAAAAGAATTTCAATCAGAATTGAAATGAAATATGAAACCAAAAACACATATTAGACAAACTTAGTGAAGGAGTAAGATCAAATAGAAAATTTCTAAACACCATTAGCTTAAGAATGAGATTGAATAAGCCAATTAGATTTGATAAGGAGACGGCTGCATGTTTAACAGAATTTGAATCAGAATTGAAATGAAATATGAAACTAAAAACACATATTAGACAAACTTAGTGAAGGAGTAAGATCAAATAGAAAATTTCTAAACACCATTAGCCTAAGAATTTGATTTAATAAGCCATTTAGAGTTGAAAAGGAGATGGTTGCATGCTTAGAAGAATTTGATTCATAATTGAAATGAAATATGAAATCGAAAACACATATTAGAAAAACTTAGTGAAGGAGTAAGATCAAATAGAAAATTTCTAAACACCATTAGCCTAAGAATGTAATTTAATAAGCCAATTAGATTTGATAACGAGACGGTTGCATGTTTAGAAGAATTTGAATCAGAATTGAAATGAAATATGAAACCAAAAACACATATTAGACAAACTTAGTGAAGGAGTAAGATCAAATAGAAAATTTCTAAACACCATTAGCCTAAGAATGTAATTTAATAAGCCAATTAGATTTGATATGGCGACGGTTGCATGTTTAACAGAATTTGAATCAAAATTGAAATGAAATATGAAACCAAAAACACATATTAGACAAACTTAGTGAAGGAGAAAGATCAAATAGAAAATTTCTAAACACCATTAGCCTAAGAATGAGATTGAATAAGCCAATTAGAGTTCATAAGGAGATGGTTGCATGTTTAAAAGAATTTGAATCAGAATTGAAATGAAATATGAAACCAAAAACACATATTAGACAAACTTAGTGAAGGAGTAAGATCAAATAGAAAATTTCTAAACACCATTAGCCTAAGAATGTAATTTAATAAGCCAATTAGATTTGATAAGGAGACGGTTGCATGTTTAACAGAATTTGAATCAGAATTGAAATGAAATATGAAACCAAAAACACATATTAGACAAACTTAGTGAAGGAGTAAGATCAAATAGAAAATTTCTAAACACCATTAGCCTAAGCATGTAATTTAATAAGCCAATTAGATTTGATAAGGAGACGATTGAATGTTTAGAAGTATTTGCATCAGAATTGAAATGAAATATGAAATCAAAAACACATATTAGACAAACTTAGTGAAGGAGTAAGATCAAATAGAAAATTTCTAAACACCATTAGCCTAAGAATGAGATTGAATAAGCCAATTAGAGTTCATAAGGAGATGGTTGCATGTTTAAAAGAATTTGAATCAGAATTGAAATGAAATATGAAACCAAAAACACATATTAGACAAACTTAGTGAAGGAGTAAGATCAAATAGAAAATTTCTAAACACCATTAGCCTAAGAATGTAATTTAATAAGCCAATTAGAGTTGATAAGGAGACGGTTGAATGTTTAACTGAATTTGAATCAGAATTGAAATGAAATATGAAATCAAAAACACATATTATGCAAACTTAGTGAAGGAGTAAGATCAAATAGAAAATTTCTAAACACCATTAGCCTAAGAATGTAATTTAATAAGCCAATTAGATTTGATAAGGAGACGGCTGCATGTTTAACAGAATTTGAATCAGAATTGAAATGAAATATGAAACTAAAAACACATATTAGACAAACAAAGTGAAGGAGTAAGCTCAAATAGAAAATTTCTAAACACCATTAGCCTAAGATGTAATTTAATAAGGCAATTAGCTTTGATAAGGAGACGGTTACATCTTTAACAGAATTTGAATCAAAATTGAAATGAAATATGAAACTAAAAACACATATTAGACAAACTTAGTGAAGGAGTAAGATCAAATAGAAAATTTCTAAACACCATTAGCCTAAGAATGAGATTGAATAAGCCAATTAGAGTTCATAAGGAGATGGTTGCATGTTTAAAAGAATTTGAATCAGAATTGAAATGAAATATGAAACCAAAAACACATATTAGACAAACTTAGTGAAGGAGTAAGATCAAATAGAAAATTTCTAAACACCATTAGCCTAAGAATGTAATTTAATAAGCCAATTAGATTTGATAAGGAGACGGTTGCATGTTTAACAGAATTTGAATCAGAATTGAAATGAAATATGCAACCAAAAACACATATTAGACAAACTTGGTGAAGGAGTAAGCTCAAATAGAAAATTTCTAAACACCATTAGCCTAAGAATGACATTTAGTAAGCCAATTAGAGTTGATAAGGAGATGGTTGCATGTTTAAAAGAATTTGAATCAGAATTGAAACGAAATACGAAATCAAAAACACATATTAGACAAACTTAGTGAAGGAGAAAGATCAAATAGAAAATTTCTAAACACCATTAGCCTAAGAATGAGATTGAATAAGCCAATTAGAGTTGATACGGAGATGGTTGCATGTTTAACAGAATTTGAATCAGAATTGAAATGAAATATGAAACCAAAAACACATATTAAAGAAACTTAGTGAAGGAGTAAGATCAAATAGAAAATTTCTAAACACCATTAGCCTAAGAATGAGATTGAATAAGCCAATTAGAGTTTATAAGGAGATGGTTGCATGTTTAAAAGAAATTGAATCAGAATTGAAATGAAATATGCAACCAAAAACACATATTAGACAAACTTGGTGAAGGAGTAAGCTCAAATAGAAAATTTCTAAACACCATTAGCCTAAGAAAGTACTTTAAAAAGCCAATTAGAGTTGATAAGGAGTAGTTGAATGTTTAACTGAATTTGAATCAGAATTGAAATGAAATATGAAATCAAAAACACATATTATGCAAACTTAGTGAAGGAGTAAGATCAAATAGAAAATTTCTAAACACCATTAGCCTAAGAATGTAATTTAATAAGCCAATTAGATTTGATAAGGAGACGGTTGCATGTTTAACAGAATTTGAATCAGAAGTGAAATGAAATATGAAACCAAAAACACATATTAGACAAATTTAGTGAATAAGAAAGCTCAAATAGAAAATTTCTAAACACCATTAGCCTAAGAATGAGATTGAATAAGCCAATTAGAGTTGATACGGAGATGGTTGCATGTTTAAAAGAAATTGAATCAGAATTGAAATGAAATATGAAACCAAAAACACATATTAGACAAACTTAGTGAAGGAGAAAGATCAAATAGAAAATTTCTAAACACCATTAGCCTAAGAATGAGATTGAATAAGCCAATTAGAGTTCATAAGGAGATGGTTGCATGTTTAAAAGAATTTGAATCAGAATTGAAATGAAATATGAAACCAAAAACACATATTAGACAAACTTAGTGAAGGAGTAAGATCAAATAGAAAATTTCTAAACACCTTTAGCCTACGAATGTAATTTAATAAGCCAATTAGATTTGATATGGAGACGGTTGGATGTTTCAAAGGATTTGAATCAGAATTGAAATGAAATATGAAACCAAAAACACATATTAGACAAATTTCGTGAAGAAGAAAGCTCAAATAGAAAATTTCTAAACACCATTAGCTTAAGAATGAGATTGAATAAGCCAATTCGAGTTCATAAGGAGATGGTTGCATGTTTAAAAGAATTTGAATCAGAATTGAAATGAAATATGAAACCAAAAACACATATTAGACAAACTTAGTGAAGGAGTAAGATCAAATAGAAAATTTCTAAACACCATTAGCTTAAGAATGAGATTGAATAAGCCAATTAGAGTTCATAAGGAGATGGTTGCATGTTTAAAAGAATTTGAATCAGAACTGAAATGAAATATGAAACCAAAAACACATATTAGACAAACTTAGTGAAGGAGTAAGATCAAATAGAAAATTTCTAAACACCATTAGCCTAAGAATGTAATTTAATAAGCCAATTAGATTTGATAAGGCGATGGTTGCATGTTTAACAGAATTTGAATCAATTGAAATGAAATATAAAATCAAAAACACATATTAGACAAACTTAGTGAAGGAGAAAGATCAAATAGAAAATTTCTAAACACCATTAGCCTAAGAATGAGATTGTATAAGCCAATTAGACTTCATTAGGAGATGGTTGCTTGCGTAAAAGAATTTGAATCAAAATTGAAATGAAATATGAAACCAAAAACACATATTAGACAAACAAAGTGAAGGAGTAAGATCAAATAGAAAATTTCTAAACACCATTAGCCTAAGAATGAGATTTAATAAGCCAATTAGAGTTGATAAGGAGATGGTTGCATGTTTAAAAGAATTTGAATCAGAATTGAAATGAAATATCAAACCAAAAACACATATTAGACATACTTAGTGAAGGAGTAAGATCAAATAGAAAATTTCTAAACACCATTAGCCTAAGAATGAGATTGAATAAGCCAATTAGAGTTGATAAGGAGACGGTTGCATGTTTAAAAGAATTTAAATCAGAATTGAAATGAAATATGAAACCAAAAACACATATTAGACAAACTTAGTGAAGGAGTAAGCTCAAATAGAAAATTTCTAAACACCATTGGTCTAAGAATTTGATTTAATAAGCCAATTAGAGTTGATAAGGAGACGGTTGCAAGTTTAACAGAATTTGAATCAGAATTGAAATGAAATATGAAACCAAAAACACATATTAGACAAATTTCGTGAAGAAGAAAGCTCAAATAGAAAATTTCTAAACACCATTAGCTTAAGAATGAGATTGAATAAGCCAATTAGAGTTCATAAGGAGATGGTTGCATGTTTAAAAGAATTTGAATCAGAATTCAAATGAAATATGAAACCAAAAACACATATTAGACAAACTTAGTGAAGGAGAAAGATCAAATAGAAAATTTCTAAACACCATTAGCCTAAGAATGAGATTGAATAAGCCAATTAGAGTTCATAAGGAGATGGTTGCATGTTTAAAAGAAATTGAACAGAATTGAAATGAAATATGAAACCAAAAACACATATTAGACAAACTTAGTGAAGGAGTAAGCTCAAATAGAAAATTTCTAAACACCATTGGTCTAAGAATTTGATTTAATAAGCCAATTAGAGTTGATAAGGAGACGGTTGCATGTTTAACAGAATTTGAATCAGAATTGAAATGAAATATGAAACCAAAAACACATATTAGACAAACTTAGTGAAGGAGAAAGCTCAAATAGAAAATTTCTAAACACCATTAGCCTAAGAATGAGATTGAATAAGCCAATTAGAGTTGATACGGAGATGGTTGCATGTTTAAAAGAAATTGAACAGAATTGAAATGAAATATGAAACCAAAAACACATATTAGACAAACATAGTGAAGGAGAAAGATCAAATAGAAAATTTCTAAACACCATTAGCCTAAGAATGAGATTGAATAAGCCAATTAGAGTTGATACGGAGATGGTTGCATGTTTAAAAGAATTTAAATCATAATTGAAATGAAATATGAAACCAAAAACACATATTAGACAAACGTAGTGAAGGAGTAAGCTCAAATAGAAAATTTCTAAACACCATTAGCCTAAGAATGAGATTTAGTAAGTCAATTAGAGTTGATAAGGAGATGGTTGCATGTTTAAAAGAATTTAAATCATAATTGAAATGAAATATGAAACCAAAAACACATATTAGACAAACTTAGTGAAGGAGTAAGCTCAAATAGAAAATTTCTAAACACCATTAGCCTAAGAATGAGATTGAATAAGCCAATTAGAGTTGATACGGAGATGGTTGCATGTTTAACAGAATTTGAATCAGAATTGAAATGAAATATGAAACCAAAAACACATATTAGACAAACTTAGTGAAGGAGTAAGCTCAAATAGAAAATTTCTAAACACCATTAGCCTAAGAATGAGATTGCATAAGCCAATTAGAGTTGATAAGGAGATGGTTGCATGTTTAACAGAATTTGAATCAGAATTGAAATGAAATATGAAACCAAAAACACATATTAGACAAACTTAGTGAAGGAGTAAGATCAAATAGAAAATTTCTAAACACCATTAGCCTAAGAATGAGATTGAATAAGCCAATTAGAGTTGATACGGAGATGGTTGCATGTTTAAAAGAAATTGAACAGAATTGAAATGAAATATGAAACCAAAAACACATATTAGACAAACTTAGTGAAGGAGAAAGATCAAATAGAAAATTTCTAAACACCATTAGCCTAAGAATGTGATTGAATTAGCCGATTAGAGTTGATAGGGAGGTGGTTGCATGTTTAAAAGAAATTGAATCAGAATTGAAATGAAATATGAAACCAAAAACACATATTAGACAAACTTAGTGAAGGAGTAAGCTCAAATAGAAAATTTCTAAACACCATTAGCCTAAGAATGAGATGGCATAAGCCTATTAGAGTTGATATGGAGACGGTTGCATGGTTAACAGAATTTGAATCAGAATTGAAATGAAATATGAAACCAAAAACACATATTAGACAAATTTCGTGAAGAAGAAAGCTCAAATAGAAAATTTCTAAAAACCATTAGCCTAAGAATGAGATTGAATAAGCCAATTAGAGTTCATAAGGAGATGGTTGCATGTTTAAAAGAAATTGAACAGAATTGAAATGAAATATGAAACCAAAAACACATATTAGACAAACATAGTGAAGGAGAAAGATCAAATAGAAAATTTCTAAACACCATTAGCCTAAGAATGAGATTGAATAAGCCAATTAGAGTTCATAAGGAGACGGTTGCATGTTTAAAAGAATTTGAATAAGATTTGAAATGAAATATGAAACCAAAAACACATATTAGACAAACTTAGTGAAGGAGAAAGATCAAATAGAAAATTTCTAAACACCATTAGCCTAAGAATGAGATTGAATAAGCCAATTAGAGTTCATAAGGAGATGGTTGCATGTTTAAAAGAATTTGAATCAGAATTGAAATGAAATATGAAACCAAAAACACATATTAGACAAACTTAGTGAAGGAGTAAGATCAAATAGAAAATTTCTAAACACCATTGCTTTAAGAATTTAATTTAATAAGCCAATTAGAGTTGATAAGGAGACTGTTGAATGTTTATCTGAATTTGAATCAGAATTGAAATGAAATATGAAACCAAAAACACATATTAGACAAACTTAGTGAAGAAAAAGGCTCAAATAGAAAATTTCTAAACACCATTAGCCTAAGAATGAGATTCAATAAGCCAATTAGAGTTGATACGGAGATGGTTGCATGTTTAAAAGAATTTAAATCAGAATTGAAATGAAATATGAAACCAAAAACACATATTAGACAAACTTAGTGAAGGAGTAAGCTCAAATAGAAAATTTCTAAACACCATTAGCCTAAGAATGTGATTTAGTAAGTCAATTAGAGTTGATAAGGAGATGGTTGCGTGTTTAAAAGAATTTGAATCGTTATTGAAATGAAATATGAAAACAAAAACACATATTAGACAAACTAAGTGAATAAGAAAGCTCAAATAGAAAATTTCTAAACTCCATTAGCCTAACAATGAGATTGAATAAGCCAATTAGAGTTGATACGGAAGTGGTTGCATGTTTAAAAGAATTTGAATCAGAATTGAAACGAAATACGAAATCAAAAACACATATTAGACAAACTTAGTGAAGGAGAAAGATCAAATAGAAAATTTCTAAACACCATTAGCCTAAGAATGAGATTGAATAAGCCAATCAGAGTTGATCTGGAGATGGTTGCATGTTTAAAAGAATTTGATTCAGAATTGAAATGAAATATGAAACCAAAAACACATATTAGACAAACTTAGTGAAGGAGTAAGATCAAATAGAAAATTTCTAAACACCATTAGCCTAAGAATGAGATTGAATAAGCCAATTAGAGTTCATAAGGAGATGGTTGCATGTTTAAAAGAATTTGAATCAGAATTGAAATGAAATATGAAACCAAAAACACATATTAGACAAACTTAGTGAAGGAGTAAGCTCAAATAGAAAATTTCTAAACACCCATTGCTCTAAGAATTTTATTGAATAAGCCAATTAGATTTGATAACGAGACGGTTGCATGTTTAGAAGAATTTGAATCAGAATTGAAATGAAATATGAAACCAAAAACACATATTAGACAAATTTCGTGAAGAAGAAAGCTCAAATAGAAAATTTCTAAACACCATTAGCCTAAGAATGAGATTGAATAAGCCAATTAGAGTTGATACGGAGATGGTTGCATGTTTAACAGAATTTGAATCAGAATTGAAATGAAATATGAAACCAAAAACACATATTAGACAAACTTAGTGAAGGAGTAAGATCAAATAGAAAATTTCTAAACACCATTAGCCTAAGAATGAGATTGAATAAGCCAATTAGAGTTCATAAGGAGACGGTTGCATGTTTAAAAGAATTTAAATCAGAATTGAAATGAAATATGAAACCAAAAACACATATTAGACAAACTTAGTGAAGGAGTAAGCTCAAATAGAAAATTTCTAAACACCATTAGCCTAAGAATTTGATCTAATAAGCCAATTAGAGTTGATAAGGAGATGGTTGCATGTTGAAAAGAAATTGAATCATAATTGAAACGAAATATGAAACCAAAAACTCATATTAGAGAAACTTAGTGAAGGAGAAAGATCAAATAGAAAATTTCTAAACACCATTAGCCTAAGAATGAGATTGTATAAGCCAATTAGACTTCATTAGGAGATGGTTGCTTGCGTAAAAGAATTTGAATCAAAATTGAAATGAAATATGAAACCAAAAACACATATTAGACAAACTTAGTGAAGGAGTAAGCTCAAATAGAAAATTTCTAAACACCATTAGCCTAAGAATGTGATTTAACAAGCCAATTAGATTTGATAAGGAGACGGTTGCATGTTTAACAGAATTTGAATCAGAATTGAAATGAAATATGAAACCAAAAACACATATTAGACAAACTTAGTGAAGAAGAAAGCTCAAATAGAAAATTTCTAAACACCATTAGCCTAAGAATGAGATTGAATAAGCCAATTAGAGTTGATAAGGAGATGGTTGCATGTTTAAAAGAATTTGAATCAGAATTGAAATGAAATATGAAACCAAAAACACATATTAGACAAACTTAGTGAAGGAGTAAGCTCAAAAAGAAAATTTCTAAACACCATTGGTCTAAGAATTTGATTTAATAAGCCAATTAGAGTTCATATGGAGATGGTTGCATGTTTAAAAGAATTTAAATCAGAATTGAAATGAAATATGAAACCAAAAACACATATTAGACAAACTTAGTGAAGGAGAAAGCTCAAATAGAAAATTTCTAAACACCATTAGCCTAAGAATGAGATTGAATAAGCCAATTAGAGTTGATACGGAGATGGTTGCATGTTTAAAAGAAATTGAACAGAATTGAAATGAAATATGAAACCAAAAACACATATTAGACAAACATAGTGAAGGAGAAAGATCAAATAGAAAATTTCTAAACACCATTAGCCTAAGAATGAGATTGAATAAGCCAATTAGAGTTGATACGGAGATGGTTGCATGTTTAAAAGAAATTGAATCGAATTTGAAATGAAATATGAAACCAAAAACACATATTAGACAAACTTAGTGAAGGAGTAAGCTCAAATAGAAAATTTCTAAACACCATTGGTCTAAGAATTTGATTTAATAAGCCAATTAGAGTTGATAAGGAGACGGTTGCATGTTTAACAGAATTTGAATCAGAATTGAAATGAAATATGAAACCAAAAACACATATTAGACAAACTTAGTGAAGGAGTATGCTCAAATAAAAATTTTCTAAACACCGTTAGCCTAAGAATGAGATTGAATAAGCCAATTAGAGTTGATGAGGAGACGGTTGCATGTTTAACAGAATTTGAATCAGAATTGAAATGAAATGTGAAATCAAAAACACATATTAGAAAAACTTAGTGAAGAAGAAAGCTCAAATAGAAAATTTCTAAACACCATTAGCCTAAGAATGAGATTGAATAAGCCAATTAGAGTTCATAAGGAGACGGTTGGATGTTTAAAAGAATTTAAATCGTAATTGAAATGAAATATGAAACCAAAAACACATATTAGACAAACTTAGTGAAGGAGTAAGCTCAAAAAGAAAATTTCTAAACACCATTGGTCTAAGAATTTGATTCAATAAGCCAATTAGAGTTGATAAGGAGACGGTTGCACGTTTAACTGAATTTGAATCAGAATTGAATTGAAATATGAAAACAAAAACACATATTAGAAAAGCTTAGTTAAGGAGAAAGCTCAAATAAAAATTTTCTAAACACCGTTAGCCTAAGAATGAGATTGATTAAGCCAATTAGAGTTGATACGGAGATGGTTGCATGTTTAAAAGAAATTGAATCGATTGAACTGAAATATGAAACCAAAAACACATATTAGACAAACTTAGTGAAGGATTAAGCTCAAATAGAAAATTTCTAAACACCCATTAGTCTAAGAATTTTATTTAGTAAGCCAATTAGAGTTAATAAGGAGATGGTTGGTTGTTTAAGAGCATTTAAATCATAATTGAAAAGGAATATGAAACCAAAGACACATATTAGACAAACTTAGTGAAGGAGAAAGATCAAATAGAAAATTTCTAAACACCATTAGCCTAAGAATGTGATTTAATAAGCCAATTAGAGTTGATAAGGAGATGGTTGCATGTTTAAAAGAATTTGAATCATTGAAATGAAATATGATACCAAAAACACATATTAAACAAACTTAGTGAAGGAGAAAGCTCAAATAGAAAATTTCTAAACACCATTAGCCTAAGAATGTGATTGAATAAGCCAATTAGAGTTGATGAGGACATGGTTGCATGTTTAAAAGAATTTGAATCGATTGAAATGAAATATGAAACCAAAAACACATATTAAACAAACTTAGTGAGGGAGAAAGCTCAAATAGAAAATTTCTAAACACCATTAGCCTAAGAATGAGATTGAATAAGCCAATTAGAGTTGATACGGAGATGGTTGCATGTTTAAAAGAAATTGAATCGAATTTGAAATGAAATATGAAACCAAAAACACATATTAGACAAACTTGGTGAAGGAGTAAGCTCAAATAGAAAATTTCTAAACACCATTAGCCTAAGAATGAGATTGAATAAGCCAATTAGAGTTCATAAGGAGATGGTTGCATGTTTAAAACAATTTGAATCGAATTGAAATGAAATATGAAACCAAAAACACATATTAGACAAACTTAGTGAAGGAGTAAGCTCAAATAGAAAATTTCTAAACACCATTAGCCTAAGAATTTGATTTAATAAGCCAATTAGAGTTCATAAGGAGATGGTTGCATGTTTAAAAGAATTTGAATCAGAATTGAAATGAAATATGAAACCAAAAACACATATTAGACAAACTTAGTGAAGGAGTAAGCTCATATAGGAAAGTTCTAAACACCATTAGCCTAAGAAATTGATTTAATAAGCCAATTAGAGTTGATAAGGAGATGGTCGCATGTTTAAAACAATTTAAAATAGAATTGAAATGGAATATGAATCCAGAAACACATATTAGACAAACTTAGTGAAGAAGAAAACTCAAATAGAAAATTTCTAAACACCATTAGCCTAAGAATGAGATTGAATAAGCCAATTAGAGTTGATAAGGAGATGGTTGCATGTTTAAAAGAATTTGAATCAGAATTGAAATGAAATATGAAACCAAAAACACATATTAGACAAACTTAGTGAAGGAGAAAGCACAAATAGAAAATTTCTAAAGACCATTAGCCTAAGAATGTGATTTAGTAAGTCAATTAGAGTTGATAAGGAGATGGTTGCGTGTTTAAAAGAATTTGAATCGTTATTGAAATGAAATATGATAACAAAAACACATATTAGACAAAGTTAGTGAAGGAGTAAGCTCAAATAGAAAATTTCTAAACACCATTAGTCTAAGAATTTGATTTAATAAGCCAATTAGAGTTGATAAGAAGATGGTTGCATGTTTAACAGAATTTGAATCAGAATTGAAATGAAATATGAAACCAAAAACACATATTAGACAAACTTAGTGAAGGAGAAAGATCAAATAGAAAATTTCTAAACACCATTAGCCTAAGAATGAGATTGAATAAGCCAATTAGAGTTGATAAGGAGATGGTTGCATGTTTAAAAGAATTTGAATCATAATTGAAATGGAATATGAATCCAAAAACACATATTAGACAAACTTATTGAAGGAGAAAGCACAAATAGAAAATTTCTAAACACCATTAGCCTAAGAATGAGATTGAATAAGCCAATTAGAGTTGATAAGGAGATGGTTGCATGTTTAAAAGAATTTCAACCAGAATTGAAATGGAATATGAATCCACAAACACATATTAGACAAACTTAGTGAAGAAGAAAGCTCAAATAGAAAATTTCTAAACACCATTAGCCTAAGAATGTGATTTAATAAGCCAATTAGAGTTGATAAAGACATGGTTGCATGTTTAAAAGAATTTGAATCAGAAGTGAAATGAAATATGAAACCACAAACACATATTAGACAAACTTAGTGAAGGAGTAAGCTCAAATAGAAAATTTCTAAACACCATTAGCCTAAGAATGAGATTGAATAGGCCAATTAGAGTTGATAAGGAGATGGTTGCATGTTTAAAAGAATTTGAATCAGAATTGAAATGAAATATGAAACCAAAAACACATATTAGACAAACTTATTGAAGGAGTAAGCTCAAATAGAAAATTTCTAAACACCCATTGGCCTAAGAAAGTAATTTAAAAAGCCAATTAGAGTTGATAAGGAGTAGTTGAATGTTTAGATGAATTTGAATCAGAATTGAAATAAAATATGAATCCAAACACACATATTAGACAAACTTAGTGAAGAAGAAAACTCAAATAGAAAATTTTTAAACACCATTAGCCTAAGAATGAGATTGAATAAGCCAATTAGAGGTGATAAGGAGATGGTTGCATATTTAAAAGAATTTGAATCAGAATTGAAATGGAATATGAAACCAAAAACACATATTAGACAAACTTAGTGAAGAAGAAAGCTCAAATATAAAATTTCTAAACACCTATAGCCTAAGAATTTGATTTAATAAGCCAATTAGAGTTGATACGGAGATGGTTGTATGTTTAAAAGAATTTGAATCAGAACTGAAATGAAATATGAAACCAAAAACACATATTAGACAAACAAAGTGAAGGAGTAAGCTCAAATAGAAAATTTCTAAACACCATTAGCCTAAGAATGAGATTGAATAAGCCAATTAGAGTTCATAAGGAGATGGTTGCATGTTTAAAAGAATTTGAATCAGAACTGAAATGAAATATGAAACCAAAAACACATATTAGAAAATTTTAGTGAATAAGAAAGCTCAAATAGAAAATTTCTAAACACCATTGGTCTAAGAATTTGATTTAATAAGCCAATTAGAGTTGATAAGGAGACGGTTGCAAGTTTAACAGAATTTGAATCAAAATTGAAATGAAATATGAAACCAAAAACACATATTAGACAAACTTAGTGAAGAAGTAAGCTCAAATAGAAAATTTCTAAACACCATTAGCCTAAGAATGAGATTGAATAAGCCAATTAGAGTTCATAAGGAGATGGTTGCATGTTTAAAAGAATTTGAATCAGAATTGAAATGAAATATGAAACCAAAAACACATATTAGACAAACTTAGTGAAGGAGTAAGCTCAAATAGAAAATTTCTAAACACCATTAGTCTAAGAATTTGATTTAATAAGCCAATTAGAGTTGATAAGGAGATGGTTGCATGTTTAAAAGAATTTGAATCAGAATTGAAATGAAATATGAAACCAAAAACATATATTAGACAAACTTAGTGAAGGAGAAAGCTCTAATAGAAAATTTCTAAACACCATTAGCCTAAGAATGAGATTGAATAAGCCAATTAGAGTTGATAAGGAGACGGTTGCATGTTTAAAAGAATTTGAATCAGAATTGAAATGAAATATGAAACCAAAAACACATATTAGACAAACTTAGTGAAGGAGTAAGCTCAAATAGAAAATTTCTAAACACCATTAGCCTAAGAATTTGATTTAATAAGCCAATGAGAGTTGATAAGGAGATGGTTGCGTGTTTAAAAGAATTTGAATCGTTATTGAAATGAAATATGAAAACAAAAACACATATTAGACAAACTAAGTGAAGGAGTAAGCTCAAATAGAAAATTTCTAAACACCATTGGTCTAAGAATTTGATTTAATAAGCCAATTAGAGTTGATAAGGAGACGGTTGCATGTTTAAAAGAATTTGAATCAGAATTGAAATGAAATATGAAACCAAAAACACATATTAGAAAAACTTAGTGAAGGAGAAAGCTCAAATAAAAATTTTCTAAACACCGTTAGCCTAAGAATGAGATTGAATAAGCCAATTAGAGTTCATATGGAGATGGTTGCATGTTTAAAAGAATTTCAATCAGAATTGAAATGAAATATGAAACCAAAAACACATATTAGACAAACTTAGTGAAGGAGTAAGCTCAAATAGAAAATTTCTAAACACCATTGGCCTAAGAATGAGATTGAATAAGCCAATTAGAGTTGATAAGGAGATGGTTGGATGTTTGAAAGAATTTCAATCATAATTTAAATGGAATATGAAACCAAAAACACATATTAGACAAACTTAGTGAAGGAGTAAGATAAAATAGAAAATTTCTAAACACCATTAGCCTAAGAATGTGATTTAACAAGCCAATTAGATTTGATATGTAGATGGTTGCATGTTGAAAAAAATTTGAATCAGAATTGAAATGAAATATGAAACCAAAAACACATAGTAGACAAACTTAGTGAAGGAGTAAGCTCAAATAGAAAATTTCTAAACACCATTAGTCTAAGAATTTGATTTAATAAGCCAATTAGAGTTGATAAGGAGACAGTTGAATATTTAACTGAATTTGAATCAGAATTGAAATGAAATATGAAACCAAAAACACATATTAGACAAACTTAGTGAAGGAGTAAGCTCAAATAGAAAATTTCTAAACACCATTAGCCTAAGAATGAGATTTAATAAACCAATTAGAGTTGATAAGGAGATGGTTGCATGTTTAAAAGAATTTGAATCGATTGAAATGAAATATGAAACCAAAAACACATATTAGACAAACTTAGTGAAGGAGTAAGCTCAAATAGAAAATTTCTAAACACCATTAGCCTAAGAATGAGATTGAATAAGCCAATTAGAGTTGATAAGGAGACGGTTGCACGTTTAACTGAATTTGAATCAATTGAAATGAAATATGAAACTAAAAACACATATTAGACAAACTTAGTGAAGGAGAAAGCTCAAATAGAAAATTTCTAAACACCATTAGCCTAAGAATGAGATTGAATAAGCCAATTAGAGTTCATATGGAGATGGTTGCATGTTTAAAAGAATTTAAATCAGAATTGAAATGAAATATGAAACCAAAAACACATATTAGACAAACATAGTGAAGGAGTAAGCTCAAAAAGAAAATTTCTAAACACCATTGGTCTCAGAATTTGATTTAATAACCCAATTAGAGTTAATAAGGAGACGGTTGAACGTTTCACTGAATTTGAATCAGAATTGATATGAAATATGAAACCAAAAACACATATTAGACAAACTTAGTGAAGGAGTAAGCTCAAATAGAAAATTTCTAAACACCATTAGCCTAAGAATATGATTTAATAAGCCAATTAGAGTTGATACGGAGGTGGTTGCATGTTGAAAAGAAATTGAATCATAATTGAAACGAAATATGAAACCAAAAACTCATATTAGAGAAACTTAGTGAAGGAGAAAGATCAAATCGAAAATTTCTAAACACCATTAGCCTAAGAATATGATTGAATTAGCCAATTAGAGTTGATACGGAGGTGGTTGCATGTTTAAAAGAAATTGAATCGATTGAAATGAAATATGAAACCAAAAACACATATCAGACAAACTTAGCGAATAAGAAAGCTCATATAGGAAAGTTCTAAACACCATTAGCCTAAGAATGAGATTGAATAAGCCAATTAGAGTTGATGAGGAGACGGTTGCATGTTTAAAAGAATTTAAATCGGAATTGAAATGAAATATGAATCCAAAAACACATATTAGACAAACTTAGTGAAGGAGTAAGCTCATATAGGAAAGTTCTAAACACCATTAGCCTAAGAATTTGATTTAATAAGCCAATTAGAGTTGATATGGAGACGGTTGTATGTTTAAAAGAATTTGCATCATAATAGAAATGAAATATGAAACCAAAAACACATATTAGACAAACTTAGTGAAGGAGTAAGCTCAAATAGAAAATTTCTAAACACCATTAGCCTAAGAATGAGATTGAATAAGCCAATTAGAGTTCATATGGAGATGGTTGCATGTTTAAAAGAATTTCAATCAGAATTGAAATGAAATATGAAACCAAAAACACATATTAGACAAACTTAGTGAAGTAGAAAGCTCAAATAGAAAATTTCTAAACACCATTAGCCTAAGAATGAGATTGAATAAGCCAATTAGAGTTGATAAGGAGATGGTTGCATGTTTGAAAGAATTTCAATCATAATTTAAATGGAATATGAAATCAAAAAACACATATGAGACAAACTTAGTGAAGGAGTAAGATCAAATAGAAAATTTCTAAACACCATTAGCCTAAGAATGAGATTGAATAAGCCAATTAGAGTTCATAAGGAGATGGTTGCATGTTTAAAAGAATTTGAATCAGAATTGAAATGAAATATGAAACCAAAAACACATATTAGACAAACTTAGTGAAGGAGTAAGATCAAATAGAAAATTTCTAAACACCATTAGCCTAAGAATGAGATTGAATAAGCCAATTAGAGTTGATAAGGAGATGGTTGCATGTTTAAAAGAATTTGAATCAAAATTGAAATGAAATATGAAACCAAAAACACATATTAGACAAACTTAGTGAAGGATTAAGCTCAAATAGAAAATTTCTAAACACCCATTGGTCTAAGAATTTTATTTAATAAGCCAATTAGAGTTAATAACGAGGCGGTTGCATGTTTAAAAGAATTTGAATCAGAATTGAAATGAAATATGAAACCAAAAACACATATTAGACAAACTTAGTGAAGGAGTAAGCTCAAATAGAAAATTTCTAAACACCATTAGCCTAAGAATGAGATTAAATAAGCCAATTAGAGTTGATACGGAGATGGTTGCATGTTTAAAAGAATTTGAATCAGAATTGAAATGAAATATGAAACCAAAAACACATATTAGACAAACTTAGTGAAGGAGTAAGATCAAATAGAAAATTTCTAAACACCATTAGCCTAAGAATGAGATTGAATAAGCCAATTAGAGTTCATAAGGAGATGGTTGCATGTTTAAAAGAATTTGAATCAGAATTGAAATGAAATATGAAACCAAAAACACATATTAGACAAACTTAGTGAAGGAGTAAGCTCAAATAGAAAATTTCTAAACACCCATTGGTCTAAGAATTTGATTTAATAAGCCAATTAGAGTTGATAAGGAGATGGTTGCATGTTTAGAAGAATTTGAATCGATTGAAATGAAATATGAAACCAATAACACATATTAGACAAACTTGGTGAAGGAGAAAGCTCAAATATAAAAGTTCTAAACACCATTAGCCTAAGATTTTGATTTAATAAGCCAATTAGAGTTGATAAGGAGATTGTTGCATGTTTAAAAGAATTTGAATCAGAATTGAAATGAAATATGAAACCAAAAACACATATTAGACAAATTTAGTGAATAAGAAAGCTCAAATAGAAAATTTCTAAACACCATTAGCCTAAGAATGAGATTGAATAAGCCAATTAGAGTTGATAAGGAGATGGTTGCATGTTTAAAAGAATTTGAATCAGAATTGAAATGAAATATGAAACCAAAAACACATATTAGACAAATTTCGTGAAGAAGAAAGCTCAAATAGAAAATTTCTAAACACCATTAGCCTAAGAATGAGATTGAATAAGCCAATTAGAGTTCATAAGGAGATGGTTGCATGTTTAAAAGAATTTGAATCAGAATTGAAATGAAATATGAAACCAAAAACACATATTAGACAAACTTAGTGAAGGAGTAAGCTCAAATAGAAAATTTCTAAACACCCATTGGTCTAAGAATTTGATTTAATAAGCCAATTAGAGTTGATAAGGAGATGGTTGCATGTTTAGAAGAATTTGAATCAGAATTGAAACGAAATATGAAATCAAAAACACATATTAGACAAACTTAGTGAAGGAGAAAGATCAAATAGAAAATTTCTAAACACCATTAGCCTAAGAATGAGATTGAATAAGCCAATTAGAGTTCATAAGGAGATGGTTGCATGTTTAAAAGAATTTGAATCAAAATTGAAATGAAATATGAAACCAAAAACACATATTAGACAAACTTAGTGAAGGAGTAAGATCAAATAGAAAATTTCTAAACACCATTAGCCTAAGAATGTAATTTAATAAGCCAATTAGATTTGATAAGGAGACGGTTGCATGTTTAACAGAATTTGAATCAGAATTGAAATGAAATATGAAACCAAAAACACATATTAGACAAACTTAGTGAAGGAGTAAGCTCAAATAGAAAATTTCTAAACACCCATTGGTCTAAGAATTTGATTTAATAAGCCAATTAGAGTTGATAAGGAGATGGTTGCATGTTTAAAAGAATTTGAATCAGAATTGAAATGAAATATGAAACCAAAAACACATATTAGACAAACTTAGTGAAGGAGTAAGCTCAAATAGAAAATTTCTAAACACCATTAGCCTAAGAATTTGATTTAATAAGCCAATTAGAGTTGATATGGAGGGGGTTGAATGTTTAACTGAATTTGAATCAGAATTGAAATGAAATATGAAATCAAAAACACATATTAGAAAAACTTAGTGAAGAAGAAAGCTCAAATAGAAAATTTCTAAACACCATTAGCCTAAGAATGAGATTGAATAAGCCAATTAGAGTTGATAAGGAGATGGTTGCATGTTTAGAAGAATTTGAATCAGAATTGAAACGAAATACGAAATCAAAAACACATATTAGACAAACTTAGTGAAGGAGAAAGATCAAATAGAAAATTTCTAAACACCATTAGCCTAAGAATGAGATTGAATAAGCCAATTAGAGTTCATAAGGAGATGGTTGCATGTTTAAAAGAATTTGAATCAGAATTGAAATGAAATATGAAACCAAAAACACATATTAGACAAACTTAGTGAAGGAGTAAGCTCAAATAGAAAATTTCTAAACACCATTGGTCTAAGAATTTGATTTAATAAGCCAATTAGAGTTGATAAGGAGACGGTTGAATGTTTAACTGAATTTGAATCAGAATTGAAATGAAATATGAAATCAAAAACACATATTAGAAAAACTTAGTTAAGGAGAAAGCTCAAATAAAAATTTTCTAAACACCGTTAGCCTAAGAATGAGATTGAATAAGCCAATTAGAGTTCATATGGAGATGGTTGCATGTTTAAAAGAAATTGAACAGAATTGAAATGAAATATGAAACCAAAAACACATATTAGACAAACTTAGTGAAGTAGAAAGCTCAAATAGAAAATTTCTAAACACCATTAGCCTAAGAATGAGATTGAATAAGCCAATTAGAGTTGATACGGAGATGGTTGCATGTTTAAAAGAATTTGAATCAGAATTGAAATGAAATATGAAACCAAAAACACATATTAGACAAACTTAGTGAAGGAGAAAGATCAAATAGAAAATTTCTAAACACCATTAGCCTAAGAATGTGATTGAATAAGCCAACTAGAGTTGATACGGAGATGGTTGCATGTTTAAAAGAAATTGAATCAGAATTGAAATGAAATATGAAACCAAAAACACATATTAGACAAACTTAGTGAAGGAGTAAGCTCAAATAGAAAATTTCTAAACACCCATTGGTCTAAGAATTTGATTTAATAAGACAATTAGAGTTGATAAGGAGACGGTTGCATGTTTAACAGAATTTGAATCAGAATTGAAATGAAATATGAAATCAAAAACACATATTAGAAAAACTTAGTGAAGAAGAAAGCTCAAATAGAAAATTTCTAAACACCATTAGCCTAAGAATGAGATTGAATAAGCCAATTAGAGTTCATAAGGAGATGGTTGCATGTTTAAAAGAATTTGAATCAGAATTGAAATGAAATATGAAACCAAAAACACATATTAGACAAACTTAGTGAAGGAGTAAGATCAAATAGAAAATTTCTAAACACCATTAGCCTAAGAATGAGATTGAATAAGCCAATTAGAGTTCATAAGGAGATGGTTGCATGTTTAAAAGAATTTGAATCAGAATTGAAATGAAATATGAAACCAAAAACACATATTAGACAAACTTAGTGAAGGAGTAAGCTCAAATAGAAAATTTCTAAACACCCATTGGTCTAAGAATTTTATTTAATAAGCCAATTAGAGTTGATAATGAGACGGTTGCATGTTTAGAAAAATTTGAATCAGAATTGAAACGAAATACGAAATCAAAAACACATATTAGACAAACTTAGTGAAGGAGTAAGATCAAATAGAAAATTTCTAAACACCATTAGCCTAAGAATGAGATTGAATAAGCCAATTAGAGTTCATAAGGAGATGGTTGCATGTTTAAAAGAATTTGAATCAGAATTGAAATGAAATATGAAACCAAAAACACATATTAGACAAACTTAGTGAAGGAGTAAGCTCAAATAGAAAATTTCTAAACACCCATTGGTCTAAGAATTTGATTTAATAAGCCAATTAGAGTTGATAAGGAGACGGTTGCATGTTTAAAGAATTTGAATCAGAATTGAAATGAAATATGAAATCAAAAACACATATTAGAAAAACTTAGTGAAGAAGAAAGCTCAAATAGAAAATTTCTAAACACCATTAGCCTAAGAATGAGATTGAATAAGCCAATTAGAGTTGATAAGGAGATGGTTGCACGTTTAAAACAATTTGAATCAGAATTGAAATGAAATATGAAACCAAAAACACATATTAGACAAACTTAGTGAAGGAGTAAGATCAAATAGAAAATTTCTAAACACCATTAGCCTAAGAATGTAATTTAATAAGCCAATTAGAGTTCATAAGGAGATGGTTGCATGTTTAAAAGAAATTGAACAGAATTGAAATGAAATATGAAACCAAAAACACATATTAGAAAAACATAGTGAAGGAGAAAGATCAAATAGAAAATTTCTAAACACCATTAGCCTAAGAATGTGATTGAATAAGCCAACTAGAGTTGATACGGAGATGGTTGAATGTTTAATAGAATTTGAATCAGAATTGAAATGAAATATGAAACCAAAAACACATATTAGACAAACTTAGTGAAGGAGTAAGCTCAAATAGAAAATTTCTAAACACCCATTGGTCTAAGAATTTGATTTAATAAGCCAATTAGAGTTGATAAGGAGATGGTTGCATGTTTAAAGAATTTGAATCAGAATTGAAATGAAATATGAAACCAAAAACACATATTAGAAAAACTTAGTGAAGGAGAAAGATCAAATAGAAAATTTCTAAACACCATTAGCCTAAGAATGAGATTGAATAAGCCAATTAGAGTTCATAAGGAGATGGTTGCATGTTTAAAAGAATTTGAATCAGAATTGAAATGAAATATGAAACCAAAAACACATATTAGACAAACTTAGTGAAGGAGTAAGCTCAAATAGAAAATTTCTAAACACCCATTAGTCTAAGAATTTGATTTAATAAGCCAATTAGAGTTGATAAGGAGATGGTTGCATGTTTAAAGAATTTGAATCAGAATTGAAATGAAATATGAAACCAAAAACACATATTAGACAAACTTAGTGAAGGAGTAAGCTCAAATAGAAAATTTCTAAACACCCATTGGTCTAAGAATTTGATTTAATAAGACAATTAGAGTTGATAAGGAGACGGTTGCATGTTTAAAAGAATTTGAATCAGAATTGAAATGAAATATGAAATCAAAAACACATATTAGACAAACTTAGTGAAGGAGTAAGCTCAAATAGAAAATTTCTAAACACCATTAGCCTAAGAATGAGATTGAATAAGCCAATTAGAGTTCATAATGAGATGGTTGCATGTTTAAAAGAATTTGAATCAGAATTGAAATGAAATATGAAACCAAAAACACATATTAGACAAACTTAGTGAAGGAGAAAGATCAAATAGAAAATTTCTAAACACCATTAGCCTAAGAATGTGATTGAATAAGCCAACTAGAGTTGATACGGAGATGGTTGCATGTTTAAAAGAAATTGAATCAGAATTGAAATGAAATATGAAACCAAAAACACATATTAGACAAACTTAGTGAAGGAGTAAGCTCAAATAGAAAATTTCTAAACACCCATTGGTCTGAGAATTTGATTTAATAAGCCAATTAGAGTTGATAAAGACATGGTTGCTTGTTTAAAATAATTTGAATCAGAATTGAAATGGAATATGAAACCAAAAACACATATTAAACAAACTTAGTGAAGGAGTAAGCTCAAAAAGAAAATTTCTAAACACCATTGGTCTAAGAATTTGATTTAATAAGCCAATTAGAGTTGATAAGGAGACGGTTGCATGTTTAACAGAATTTGAATCAGAATTGAAATGAAATATGAAACCAAAAACACATATTAGACAAACTTAGTGAAGGAGAAAGATCAAATAGAAAATTTCTAAACACCATTAGCCTAAGAATGTGATTGAATAAGCCAACTAGAGTTGATACGGAGATGGTTGCATGTTTAAAAGAAATTGAATCAGAATTGAAATGAAATATGAAACCAAAAACACATATTAGACAAACTTAGTGAAGGAGTAAGCTCAAATAGAAAATTTCTAAACACCATTGGTCTGAGAATTTGATTTAATAAGCCAATTAGAGTTGATAAAGACATGGTTGCTTGTTTAAAAGAATTTGAATCAGAATTGAAATGAAATATGAAACCAAAAACACATATTAGACAAACTTAGTGAAGGAGTAAGCTCAAATAGAAAATTTCTAAACACCCATTGGTCTAAGAATTTGATTTAATAAGCCAATTAGAGTTGATAAGGAGATGGTTGCATGTTTAAAGAATTTGAATCAGAATTGAAATGAAATATGAAACCAAAAACACATATTAGACAAACTTAGTGAAGGAGTAAGCTCAAATAGAAAATTTCTAAACACCATTGGTCTAAGAATTTGATTTAATAAGCCAATTAGAGTTGATAAGGAGACGGTTGCACGTTTAACTGAATTTGAATCAGAATTGAAATGAAATATGAAATCAAAAACACATATTAGAAAAACTTAGTGAATAAGAAAGCTCAAATAGAAAATTTCTAAACACCATTAGCCTAAGAATGAGATTGAATAAGCCAATTAGAGTTCATAAGGAGATGGTTGCATGTTTAAAAGAATTTGAATCAGAATTGAAATGAAATATGAAACCAAAAACACATATTAGACAAACTTAGTGAAGGAGTAAGCTCAAATAGAAAATTTCTAAACACCATTAGCCTAAGAATGAGATTGAATAAGCCAATTAGAGTTCATAAGGAGATGGTTGCATGTTTACCAAAAACACATATTAGACAAACTTAGTGAAGGAGAAAGATCAAATAGAAAATTTCTAAACACCCATTGGTCTAAGAATTTGATTTAATAAGACAATTAGAGTTGATAAGGAGACGGTTGCATGTTTAACAGAATTTGAATCAGAATTGAAATGAAATATGAAATCAAAAACACATATTAGACAAACTTAGTGAAGGAGAAAGATCAAATAGAAAATTTCTAAACACCATTAGCCTAAGAATGAGATTGAATAAGCCAATTAGAGTTCATAAGGAGATGGTTGCATGTTTAAAAGAATTTGAATCAGAATTGAAATGAAATATGAAACCAAAAACACATATTAGACAAACTTAGTGAAGGAGTAAGCTCAAATAGAAAATTTCTAAACACCATTAGCCTAAGAATGAGATTGAATAAGCCAATTAGAGTTGATAAGGAGATGGTTGCATGTTTAAAAGAATTTGAATCAGAATTGAAATGAAATATGAAACCAAAAACACATATTAGACAAACTTAGTGAAGGAGTAAGCTCAAATAGAAAATTTCTAAACACCCATTGGTCTAAGAATTTGATTTAATAAGCCAATTAGAGTTGATAAGGAGATGGTTGCATGTTTAGAAGAATTTGACTCAGAATTGAAATGAAATATGAAATCAAAAACACATATTAGAAAAACTTAGTGAAGAAGAAAGCTCAAATAGAAAATTTCTAAACACCATTAGCCTAAGAATGAGATTGAATAAGCCAATTAGAGTTCATATGGAGATGGTTGCATGTTTAAAAGAATTTAAATCAGAATTGAAATGAAATATGAAACCAAAAACACATATTAGACAAACTTAGTGAAGGAGTAAGCTCAAATAGAAAATTTCTAAACACCATTGGTCTAAGAATTTGATTTAATAAGCCAATTAGAGTTGATAAGGAGACGGTTGCACGTTTAACTGAATTTGAATCAGAATTGAAATGAAATATGAAATCAAAAACACATATTAGAAAAACTTAGTGAAGGAGAAAGCTCAAATAGAAAATTTCTAAACACCATTAGCCTAAGAATGAGATTGAATAAGCCAATTAGAGTTCATATGGAGATGGTTGCATGTTTAAAAGAATTTAAATCAGAATTGAAATGAAATATGAAACCAAAAACACATATTAGACAAACTTAGTGAAGGAGTAAGCTCAAATAGAAAATTTCTAAACACCATTGGTCTAAGAATTTGATTTAATAAGCCAATTAGAGTTGATAAGGAGACGGTTGCACGTTTAACTGAATTTGAATCAGAATTGAAATGAAATATGAAATCAAAAACACATATTAGAAAAACTTAGTGAAGAAGAAAGCTCAAATAGAAAATTTCTAAACACCATTAGCCTAAGAATGAGATTGAATAAGCCAATTAGAGTTGATACGGAGATGGTTGCATGTTTAACAGAATTTGAATCAGAATTGAAATGAAATATGAAACCAAAAACACATATTAGACAAACTTAGTGAAGGAGAAAGATCAAATAGAAAATTTCTAAACACCATTAGCCTAAGAATGAGATTGAATTAGCCAATTAGAGTTGATACGGAGGTGGTTGCATGTTTAAAAGAAATTGAATCAGAATTGAAATGAAATATGAAACCAAAAACACATATTAGACAAACTTAGTGAAGGAGTAAGCTCAAATAGAAAATTTCTAAACACCCATTGGTCTAAGAATTTGATTTAATAAGCCAATTAGAGTTGATAAGGAGATGGTTGCATGTTTAAAGAATTTGAATCAGAATTGAAATGAAATATGAAACCAAAAACACATATTAGACAAACTTAGTGAAGGAGTAAGCTCAAATAGAAAATTTCTAAACACCCATTGGTCTGAGAATTTGATTTAATAAGCCAATTAGAGTTGATAAAGACATGGTTGCTTGTTTAAAAGAATTTGAATCAGAATTGAAATGGAATATGAAACCAAAAACACATATTAAACAAACTTAGTGAAGGAGTAAGCTCAAATAGAAAATTTCTAAACACCATTGGTCTAAGAATTTGATTTAATAAGCCAATTAGAGTTGATAAGGAGACGGTTGCACGTTTAACTGAATTTGAATCAGAATTGAAATGAAATATGAAATCAAAAACACATATTAGAAAAACTTAGTGAATAAGAAAGCTCAAATAGAAAATTTCTAAACACCATTAGCCTAAGAATGAGATTGAATAAGCCAATTAGAGTTGATACGGAGATGGTTGCATGTTTAAAAGAAATTGAATCAGAATTGAAATGAAATATGAAACCAAAAACACATATTAGACAAACTTAGTGAAGGAGTAAGCTCAAATAGAAAATTTCTAAACACCCATTGGTCTGAGAATTTGATTTAATAAGCCAATTAGAGTTGATAAAGACATGGTTGCTTGTTTAAAAGAATTTGAATCAGAATTGAAATGAAATATGAAACCAAAAACACATATTAAACAAACTTAGTGAAGGAGAAAGATCAAATAGAAAATTTCTAAACACCATTAGCCTAAGAATGTGATTGAATTAGCCGATTAGAGTTGATACGGAGGTGGTTGCATGTTTAAATGAAATTGAATCAGAATTGAAATGAAATATGAAACCAAAAACACATATTAGACAAACTTAGTGAAGGAGTAAGCTCAAATAGAAAATTTCTAAACACCCATTGGTCTAAGAATTTGATTTAATAAGCCAATTAGAGTTGATAAGGAGTAGTTGAATGTTTAACTGAATTTGAATCAGAATTGAAATGAAATATGAAACCAAAAACACATATTAGACAAACATGGTGAAGGAGAAAGATCAAATAGAAAATTTCTAAACACCCATTGGTCCGAGAATTTGATTTAATAAGCCAATTAGAGTTGATAAAGACCTGGTTGCTTGTTTAAAAGAATTTGAAACAGAATTGAAATGGAATATGAAACCAAAAACACATATTAAACAAACTTAGTGAAGGAGTAAGATCAAATAGAAAATTTCTAAACACCCATTGGTCTAAGCATTTGATTTAATAAGACAATTAGAGTTGATAAGGAGACGGTTGTGTAACAACGGGAAAGATTCGAATGAATTTTTAAAGAATTTTAAAAGATAAAACTTGATTTTTACCCTAATCCCAATCAAACGAAGCCTGACACGTATTTTGAGGATAATGACTTGACACAGAAGGTCGCTTGAAGCGGCTCACGATCAAAGCGAGAAAGAAATGTAATCCCGGCGATCGGCGGCGGAAGGAGTTTTGCGTCACTACTTTGCGAGGCCAAGACTTTCGCATGGAAATGCGTGCCAACGCGTCTGGAGGGATGACACCTAAAAGATCCTCGGTGGCCTGGGAAAAGTCCGATAAGCCCTGGAGCTTTAAGTGCAGCCGCCATTTCTCATTTCACTCTCTCTCCTCACCACACTCTCTCTTCTTCTCTTTTCTCTCTCCACCTTCCTCCACGTGAGCGGCCACTACGACCAGTGGGCGCCACCAGGGTACCAACCGACCTCATCGCCACATGACCACCAAGAACCAACCACCAGCCACCAGCGGCCACGGAGACGCCTCGCTTGCCGTTTTCCCCTCCATCGTGAAATTTCCCGGCAGATCATGTCCGACGCCGTTGGCGTCACGCTTCCCACCAGGTAGCCCGTGCCGGTGCCTCCGATTCGGTTGTGCCGAAGGAGGCCGGACGCCTGGATCGAGGCAAAACGCCGTCGCCGTCTGCGAACTCTTCGTGGCCGGAAAACACCGTTCAAGCGGGTGAACTGCGCCACCACCGTATTCCGGACTCCCGAAGCTTACGGGCTTCACCGTGGTGTAATTTTTGAGACAAACCGCACCTCGCGCCCGTGCGCTGCCGTGGCGCCGTCTTGCAGCCGCCCGTCTTGAGGAGTTCCTGGGCGTGCATCCCCAGATCACGGGACGTAGAATTCCATAATCCGAGCACGCGGGTAAGGTCAGTTTTCCCAAAAACTGATGTTATATGATTGAAATGGCTGGAACGTAATTAGGCAATTAATTAACCTAAGTAGCGTAACGGGTTTAGGATTGAAAAATTGGATGACGTGATTTGAATCTAAATATTCAATTTCATGTCCAGGAAATTAATTGGGCTCGAAACCGAGATTCGCAGTCGACTTGAATTGAAGCGGCCGGAGGACCAGGTAGGATAATTTACACTTCCTAGAACCTAGAATTGATTTAGTGAATACCTAACTGATTTAGGCGATTTGTATGGAATTTAGTCTTTGCTTTTCGATGGGATAAAATTGCATGCACGTGTCTTTGAAAACCCTAATTGCATGTTAGACACCTTGTTTATCGAGTTTAGATGCCTTTAGGGCGGATTTACTTAGGGTTGGGTACTTGATAGCCGGTATGGGACGGCTGTTTAGTATTCACTCTGCAGGAAGCTTTTAAGCGAAACTATTTTTATCAGATGAACTTTCAGATGAGTTAGGGATTAGTTGCGTTAAACCAGGCGACCCTAAGAAAAGGTTTAGGGAGTATAAGGGTGGATAACCTACACTGGGAAAGCGTTGTGATTTAGGCGTGATACCCTAGAACTACGAGGAATAAGCGCGACGAGTGCATGTGAGTTCGAATAAATCGTATGAGGATGAGAATAACGTATGTGCACATGCTAGGGACGCCCTAGATGTTGATTCTCACCCGGTCCTTGGTGAGTGATTGGTGTTACGGATCACACTCACAATATAAAGCTTGATTCGGGTGATTGGTGTTACTGGATCACACCCAGCGATAAGAGAGGTATTCTCTCTGACTACGTGCAATTAGAAGATGATTTAGATTGATTCTGATAAAGGATTTGTAACCAGCGTGGATTGAGATACACAGGGCATGGGATTTCATTTGATTTTGTTAGCGTGATTTTAAAAGAAACAGATTTCAGTGTGATATATTGCACTTAATTTTCATGTGTTTAAACGATTTTAAAGATAAGGTATTCCACTTGTTTTTGATTTGGAAGACGATTTGGTGTTCGCGACCAATAGTATTCAACTGGTTTTTGAATGATATTTAAATTGTAAATTATTCTCTTTGGATTCATATCTCATTAGGTTGTACTTACTCGGATGAGCAGGGACAAGCGAGCCAGGCGATAGCGAGGCTAACGTGAGGATAAACGAGGATTATTTAGCTTAGGCTTGAATCGTTTGTACATATACTTTGATGACACTATTAATTATCGATTTTGTTTCTTGTAACTTATGTATGGACTAGGCCGAATGTATATATGACGCGTTTGAGCGGTATGTATGGATTATGCGATGAATTAATGTTACGGTGTATGGATTTATATTAGTATGTTTCTTTTGTATTGGGTAGTTGTTACGTTTTAAGCGAATTGATTACGTACTTGGGATATGACCAAATTACGGAAACTCACTGCGGATTTTCGGTAGAACTTACGGTAGAACTTATGGATTTGAATTGAAATGTGTATGAATGTATAATGAGACATGTATATCGGTTTTAGATTTCATTCGAGTTATTATTGATGATATATGTATGTGTATTTAGTTAGTGCGTGTGAATCGGGGTTGAGCGGAATACGAATGGATAATGGAGAATCTATTTGGGTTACGGCTCAACCGATGCTTGATCCCCGGCGTTCCACATAGGAATAAACATTGAATGCCACATATGCTTCCGCTGTCGGACGAGCATCGCGTATGACGCGTGGGGGTCGTTACAGTTATGGTATCGAGCCCTGTTTGTAGGATCTTCCGGTTTAGTGGACTTAGGACTTTAAATCTTGCTTGCGCTTTAGGATTTTGATTGATTTGACTGGCATGATAGGACACGATTTGAATTGGATAATGAGCGGAATGATTTTGATGCGCATACATTAATTATTAACATGCTGATCTGTTTGTTTACGTATCAGGATAAACATGGCGAGAATCTAGCGAGGGCGCCACACGTGAGCTAGGGAAGGCAAGGCGCGAAGCGAAGTGCGTCAGGTAGTGGTAGCATGGAGGCGGGGTTGACATGCGTGAGATGATGGAATCTATCGATTAATAGCGATGCCATGAGAGACCAGGCCCTTTACCAAGTGCCAATGCAATGAGACAAAGGCGGGAGCGATAGCGAGGCAGCTTGACGGAGCCACTCCGGTGAATCCACTATATCGGGGATGGATTGAATTCAGAGAGCGGTCCATCTCCGTTCACGGTGCCTCGAACCAAATTTCTTGTGGAAGCTTGGATAAAAGGAATTGAAAAGATTTTCCAGGTTGTTGCGGTCACGATGAAGAACGAAGAAGTCACCATATGCAACATATATCTTTGAAGGATCTGTGAACTTTGGTGGAGACGGATTACGGCAATTGATGGAGTCGAGGCATCCCAGCGACTTGGGAATCTTTCAAGAGAGTCTTCATGGATCAAGATATATCCCCAGCGTGAAAACAAAGCAAAGGCTCAGTTCCCGAAGCTCACCAGGAAGCGAGCCGTTTGTGATATCTGAAGCGGTTGAGGAATTATCAAGGTACTCTGCCTGCGAATGCATTACGATGAGGCTTGGGCGAAACAACTAGAAGAAGGCCTCGATCTACCTACGAAGACTCGATTGGCTACCCTGGAGATTCGAGACTTTGCCACCTTTGGTGAATAAGTGCGAGTCGAGCAAGAATTTAGAACAGAAGTAGGCTCAAAATATGACACAGACGTCTGAGGCAAGCCCACAAAGCGCCGGAGATGTAAGCGGTATGTTTAAACCGCACCTGAGGGGGCTTCTAGTAGCGATGGGAGGCGACACGATAATACTCTTTGTAGTGTGGTACGGACATCCAAATCAACCTCGGCATCGGACTCCCTCACGTGTTATAGATGTGGAGGCACGGGACACATGGCCGGATCTTCGCCCTTCCACGGGAATCGGCCGACATCCTGGCAAGACCACAAGCTCAGGAGAGTTTTTACCATGAATCTTAGCCAACGTCGGCAAAGTCCTCGGGCTTGATCTTGGGGTGAGGTAAAATTTATAATTTTTCTTTGATAGTATTGTTTGATTCGGGTGCTACGCACTCCTTTATTCTTGATGCATGCGTAGAGCGAATGAGATTACTGTTCAAACCTTGCTTTTTGTGACTCATACATATCCACACCCTTGGGAGAAGCCCTTATGTCCCCGAATATGCCTAAATTGCCCTTTAACCATTGAAGATACCTTATTTCTTGTGGACTTAGTGTGTATACCATTGTCGAGGATCGGCGTTATTTTGGGAATGGATTGGTTGACTAGGAATCGGGTCTTGTTGAATTGTTCGAAGGGACAATTACTTATCTAGATAACGTGCACGTGTGTGTAATGACGAGCTTGTGAGATAGGTGATATGTCCCTCAATCTCTCTGAGGTAGAATTGCAGGATAGATTAAGTCAAATCCATTGTTAGCGACTTCCGGAGTATTTCCTTTGGAAATTTGTAAAGCCTGCCACCACACCTGAGAGATAGAATTCACCATTGACCCTAATTAGGGAGCGGGTCCAATATGACCGTGATCGTATGGCCCCATGATTGAGAGAATTAAAAGTCAAATCGAAGACATGTTGGAGAAGGGGTTCGTTAGGCCAAGTGTATCACCATGGGGAGCTCCTGCCTTATTCAGTAAGAAAGAAAGACTGAGTTTAAAGGCTATGTATTGATTAACACAATTGAATAAGGTGACCATTAAGAACAAATACCCATTGCCACGTATTGACGATTTGTTTGATCAGTTGCAAATTGTATTTTCTAAGATAGATTTAAGGTCGAGGATACCACCAGTTAGGGTTAGAGAGGAGGATATTCCCAAGACAGCGATTCAGACAAGATCTGGCCATTCACGAGTTTTTAGTGATGCCGTTTGGATTAACGAATGCACCACATTGTCTTTATGGATTATATGAACACAGAATTTTCGAATTTATTTAGATCAATTTGTTGTGGTGTTCATTGACGATATCTTAGTATATTCAAGACTCACGAAGCATACGTATCTTAACACGGTGTTAGAATCTTGGAAGAGAAACAACTTGTATGCAAAGTGGAGAAATGTGAGTTTTGGTTGAAGAAAGTGAAATTTTAGGACATGTGGTAAATGGGAAAGGAATAGCGGTCGACCCAAAGAAAATTGAAGCAAGATTGGGTGGGATCGACCTGAGCGGTCACCGAGATTAGGAGTTTCTTGGGTTTGGCCTAAGTTGTCATCGGAAATTCATTCAAGGATTTTCACGGTAGATAGTTGTGCCATTGACGGTTAACTTTCGGAATGGGGTA
>CM062360.1:367684-418764 GCA_031216115.1 Senna siamea | reverse complement strand
TCAATAATATGTGTTTGGTTTCATATTTCATTTCAATTCGATTCTTATTTCTAATTCTCTGATTAGAAATTCTTAGGCTAATGGTGTTTAGAAATTTTCTAATTTGAGCTTTCTCCTTCACTAAGTTTGTCTAATATGTGTTTTTGGTTTCATATTTCATTTCAATTCGATTCATATTTAAACATTCTTTTAAACCATCTCCTTATCAACTCTAATTGGCTTATTCTAATTGGCTCATTCTTAGGCTAATGGTGTTTAGAAATTTACTATTTGAGTTTTCTTCATCACTAAGTTTGTCCAATATGTGTTTTTGGTTTCATATTTCATTTCAATTCGATTCATATTCTGTTAAACATGCCACCATCTCCTTATCAACTCTAATTGGCTTATGAAATCACATTCTTAGGCTAATGGTGTTTATAAATTTTCAATTTGAGCTTTCTTCTTCACTAAGTTTGTCTAATATGTGTTTTTGGTTTCATATTTCATTTCAATTCTGATTCATATTCTTTTGAACATGCAACCATCTTCTTATCAACTCTAATTGGCTTATTAAATCACATTCTTAGGCCAATGGTGTTTAGAAATTTTCTATTAGAGCTTTCTCCTTCACTAAGTTAGTCTAATATGTGTTTTTGGTTTCATATTTCAATTCAATTGTGATACAAATTTTGTTAAACATGCAACCGTTTTCTTCTCAAACCTCATTGGCTTATTCAATCTCATTCTTAGGCTAATGGTGTTTAGAAATTTTCTATTTGAGCTTTCTTCTTCACTAAGTTTGTCTAATATGTGTTTTTGGTTTCATATTTCATTTCAATTATGATTCAAATTCTTTTAAACATGCAACCATCTCCTTTTCAACTCTAATTGGCTTATTAAATCACATTCTTAGACGAAAGGTGTTTAGAAATTTTCTATTTATGCTTTCTTCTTCTCTAAGTTTGTCTAATATGTGTTTTTGGTTTCATATTTGATTTCTATTATGATTCAAATTCTTTTAAACATGCAACCATCTCCTTATCAACTCTCATTGGCTTATTAAATCATATTCTTAGGCTAATGGTGCTTAGAAATTTTCTATTTGAGCTTTCTTCTTCACTAATTTGTCTAATAGGTGTTGTTGGTTTCATATTTCATTTCAATTCTGATTCAAATTCTTTAAAACTGGCGACCATCTCCATATCACCTCTAATTGGCTTATTCAATCACATTCTTAGGCTAATGGTGTTTAGAAATTTTCTATTTGAGCTTTCTTCTTCACTAAGTTTGTCTAATATGTGTTTTTGCTTTCATATTTCATTTTAAATTCCGATTCAAATTCTTTTAAACATGCAACCATCTCCTTATCAACTCTAATTGACTTACTAAATCACATTCTTAGGCTAATGGTGTTTAGAAATTTTCTATTTGAGCTTTCTTCTTCACTAAGTTTGTCTAATTTGTGTTTTCGGTTTCATATTTCATATCAATTCTGATTCAAATTCTGTTAAACATGCAACCGTCTCCTTATCAACTCTAATTGGCTTATTCAATCTCATTCTTAGGCTAATGGTGTTTAGAAATTTTCTATTTGAGCTTTCTTCTTCACTAAGTTTGTCTAATATGTGTTTTTGGTTTCATATTTCATTTCAATTCTGATCCAAATTCTTTTAAACATGCAACCATCTCCTTATCAACTCTAATTGGCTTACTAAATCACATTCTTAGACCAAAGCTATTTAGAAATTTTCTTTTTCAGCTTACTCCTTCACTAAGTTTGTCTAATCTTTGTTTTTGGTCTCATATTTCATTTCAATTTTCATTCAAATTCTTTTAAACATGCAACCATCTCCTTATCAACTCTAATTGGCTTATTCAATCACATTCTTAGGCTAATGGTGTTTAGAAATTTTCTATATGAGCTTTCTTCTTCACTAAGTTTGTCTAATATGTGTTTTTGGTTTCATATTTCATTTCAATTCTGATTCAAATTCTGTTAAACATGCCACCGTCTCCTTATCAACTCTAATTGGCTTATTCAATCACATTCTTAGGCTAATGGTGTCTAGAAATTTTCTGTATGCGCTTTCTTCTTCACTAAGTTTGTCTAATATGTGTTTTTGGATTCATATTCCATTTCAATTCTGATTCAAATTCTTTTAAACATGCGACCATGTCCTTAAAAACTCTCATTGGCTTATTAAATCACATTCTTAGGCTAATGGTGTTTAGAAATTTTCTATATGAGCTTTCCTCTTCACTAATTTTGTCTAATATGTGTTTTTGATTGCATATTCCATTTCAATTCTGATTGAAATTCTTTTAAACATGCAACCATCTCCTTATCAACTCTAATTGGCTTATTCAATCTCATTCTTAGGCTAATGGTGTTTAGAAATTTTCTGTTTGTGCTTTCTCCTTCACTAAGTTTGTCTAATATGTGTTTTTGGATTCATATTCCATTTCAATTCTGATTCAAATTCTTTTAAACATGCAACCATCTCCTTATCAACTCTAATTGGCTTATTCAATCTCATTCTTAGGCTAATGGTGTTTAGAAATTTTCTATTTGAGCTTTCTTCTTCACTGAGTTTGTCTAATATGTGTTTTTAGTCTCATATTTCATTTCAATTTTGTTCAATTTCTTTTAAACATGCAACCATCTCCGTATCAACTCTAATTGGCTTATTCAATCTCATTCTTAGGCTAATGGTGTTTAGAAATTTTCTATTTGAGCTTTCTTCTTCACTAAGTTTGTCTAATATGTGTTTTTGGTTTCATATTTCATTTCAATTCTGATTCAAATTCTTTTAAACATGCAACCATCTCCTTATGAACTCTAATTGGCTTATTCAATCACATTCTTAGGCTAATGGTGTTTAGAAATTTTCTATTTGATCTTTCTCCTTCGCTAAGTTTGTCTAATATGTGTTTTTGATTTCGTATTTCGTTTCAATTCTGATTCAAATTTTTCTAAACATGCAACCGTCTCATTATCAACTCTAATTGGCTTATTAATCTCATTCTTAGGCTAATGGTGTTTAGAAATTTTCTATTTGAGCTTTCTTCTTCACTAAGTTTGTCTAATATGTGTTTTTGGTTTCATATTTCATTTCAATTTTGATTCAAATTCTTCTAAACATGCAGGCATCTCTTTATCAACTCTAATTGGCTTATTCAATCTCATTCTTAGGCTAATGGTGTTTAGAAATTTTCTATTTGATCTTACTCCTTCACTAAGTTTGTCTAATATGTGTTTTTGGTTTCATATTTCATTGCATTTCTGATTCAAATCCTTTCAAACATCCAACCATCTCCTTATCAACTCTAATTCGCCTATTAAATCATATTCTTAGGCTAATGGTGTTTAGAAATTTTCTATTTGAGCTTTCTCCTCCACTAAGTTTGTCTAATATGTGTTTTTGGTTTCATATTTCATTTCAATTCGATTCAAATCCTTTCAAACATGCAACCATCTCCTTATCAACTCTAATTCGCCTATTAAATCACATTCTTAGGCTAATGGTGTTTAGAAATTTTCTATTTGAGCTTTCTTCTTCACTAAGTTTGTCTAATATGTGTTTTTGGTTTCATATTTCATTGCAATTCTGATTCAAATTCTTTTAAACATGCAACCATCTCCTGATCAACTCTAATTGGCTTATTCAATCTCATTCTTAGGCTAATGGTGTTTAGAAATTTTCTATTTGAGCTTTCTTCTTCACTAAGTTTGTCTAATATGTGTTTTTGTTTCATATTTCATTGCAATTCTGATTCAAATTCTTTCAAACATCCAACCATCTCCTTATCAACTCTAATTGGCCTATTATATCACATTCTTAGGCTAATGGTGTTTAGAAATTTTCTATTTGAGCTTTCTTCTTCACTAAGTTTGTCTAATATGTGTTTTTGGTTTCATATTCCATTTCAATTCTGAGTCACATTCTTCTAAACATCCAACCATCTCCTTATCAACTCTAATTGGCCTATTATATCACATTCTTAGGCTAATGGTGTTTAGAAATTTTCTATTTCAGCTTTCTTCTTCACTAAGTTTGTCTAATATGTGGTTTCATATTTCATTGCATTTCTGATTCAAATCCTTTCAAACATGTAACCATCTCCTTATCAACTCTAATTGGCTTATTCAATCACATTCTTAGGCTAATGGTGTTTAGAAATTTTCTATTTGAGCTTTCTTCTTCACTAATTTGTCTAATATGTGTTTTTGGTTTCATATTTGTTTCCTATTGTGATTCAAATTCTTGTAAACATGCCACCATCTCCTTATCAACTCTAATTTGCTTATTAAATCACATTCTTAGGCTAATGGTGTCTAGAAATTTTCTATTTGATCTTTCTCCTTCACTAAGTTTGTCTAATATGTGTTTTTGGTTTCATATTTCATTTCAATTCTGTTCAATTTCTTTTAAACATGCAACCATCTTTATATGAACTCTAATTGGCTTACTCAATCTCATTCTTAGGCTAACGGTGTTTAGAAATTTTCTTTTTAATTTTTCTTCTTCACTAAGTTTGTCTAATATGTGTTTTTGGATTCATATTTCATTTCAATTCTGATTCAAATTCTTTTAAACATGCAACCATCTCCTTATTAACTCTAATTGGCTTATTAAATCACATTCTTAGCCTAATGGTGTTTAGAAATTTTCTATTTGCGCCTTCTTCTTCTCTAAGATTGTCTAATATGTGTTTTTGGTTTCATATTTGATTTCTATTATGATTCAAATTGTTTTAAACATGCAACCATCTCCTTATCAACTCTAATTGGCTTATTCAATCTCATTCTTAGGCTAATGGTGTTTAGAAATTTTCTATTTGAGCTTTCTCATTCACTAATTTTCTCTTATATGTGTTTTTAGTTTCATATTGTGTTTCAATTCTGATTCAAATTCTGTTAAACATGCCACCGTCTCCTTATCAACTCTAATTGGCTTATTCAATCACATTCTTAGGCTAATGGTGTTTAGAAATTTTCTATTTGAGCTTTCTCATTCACTAAGTTTGTCTTATTTGTGTTTCTAGTTTCATATTTTATTTCAATTCTGATTCAAATTCTTTTAAACATGCCACCGTTTCCTTATCAACTCTAATTGGCCTATTCAATCTCATTCTTAGGCCAATGGTGTGTATAAATTTTCTATTTGAGCTTTCTCCTCCACTACGTTTCTCTAATATGTGTTTTTGGATTCATATTCCATTTCAATTCTGATTCAAATTCTTTTAAACATGTAACCATCTCCTTATCAACTCTAATTGGCTTACTAAATCACATTCTTAGGCTAATGGTGTTTAGAAATTTTCTATTTGAGTTTTCTTCTTCACTAAGTTTGTATAGTATATGTTTTTTCTCTCATATTTCATTTCAATTCTGATTCAAAATCTTTTAAACATGCAACCATCTCCTTATCAACTCTAAGTGGCTTATTCAATCTCATTCTTAGGCTAATGGTGTTTAGAAATTTTCTATTAGAGCTTTCTCCTTCACTAAGTTAGTCTAATATGTGTTTTTGGTTTCATATTTCATTTCAACTCTGATTGAAATTCTGTTAAACATGCAACCGTCTCCTTATCAACTCTAATTGGCTTATTCAATCACATTCTTAGGCTAATGGTGTTTAGAAATTTTCTATTTGAGCTTTCTCATTCACTAAGTTTGTCTTATATGTGTTTTTCGTGTCATATTTCATTTCAATTCTAATACAAATTCTGTTAAACATGCAACCGTGTCCTTATCAACTCTAATTGGCTTATTCAATCACATTCTTAGGCTAATGGTGTATAGAAATTTTCTATTTCAGCTTTCTTCTTCACTAAGTTTGTCTAATATGTGTTTTTGGTTTCATATTTCCTTTCATTTCGGATTCAAATTCTTTTAAACATGCAACCATCTTCTTATCAACTCTAATTGGCTTATTCAATCTCATTCTTAGGCTAATGGTGTTTAGAAATTTTCTATTTGAGCTTTCTTATTCACTAAGTTTGTCTAATATGTGTTTTTGGTTTCATATTTCATTGCAATTCTGATTCAAATTCTTTTAAACATGCAACCATCTCCTTATCAACTCTAATTCGCCTATTAAATCACATTCTTAGGCTAATGGTGTTTAGAAATTTTCTATTTGAGCTTTCTTATTCAGTAAGTTTGTCTAATATGTGTTTTTGGTTTCATATTTCATTGCAATTCTGATTCAAATTCTTTTAAACATGCAACCATCTCCTTATCAACTCTAATTGGCTTATTTAATGTCATTCTGAGGCTAATGGTGTTTAGAAATTTTTTATTTGAGCTTTCTTATTCAGTAAGTTTGTCTAATATGTGTTTTTGGTTTCATATTTCATTGCAATTCTGATTCAAATTCTTTTAAACATGCAACCGTCTCCTTATCAACTCTAATTGGCTTATGAAATCACATTCTTAGGATAATGGTGTTTATAAATTTTCAATTTGAGCTTTCTCCTTCACTAAGTTTGTCTAATATGTGTTTTTGGTTTCATATTTCATTTCAATTCGATTCAAATTCTTGTAAACATGCCACCATCTCCTTATCAACTCTAATTTGCTTATTAAATCACATTCTTAGGCTAATCGTGTTTAGAAATTTGCTATTTGAGCTTTCTCCTTCACTAAGTTTGTCTAATATGTGTTTTCGTGTCATATTTCATTTCAATTCTAATACAAATTCTGTTAGACATGCAACCGTGTCCTTATCAACTCTAATTGGCTTATTCAATCACATTCTTAGGCTAATGGTGTTTAGAAATCTTCTTCTCTAAGTTTGTCTAATATGTCTTTTTGGTTTCATATTTGATTTCAATTATGATTCAAATTCTTTTAAACATGCGACCATCTCCTTATCAACTCAAATTGGCTTACTAAATCTCATACTTAGGCTAATGGTGTTTAGAAATTTTCTATTTGAGCTTTCTCCTTCACTAAGTTTGTCTAATATGTGTTTTTCGTTTTATATTTCATTTCAATTCTGATTCAAATTCTTTTAAACATGCAACCATCTCCTTATCAACTCTAGTTGGCTTATTCAATCTCATTCTTAGGCTAATGGTGTTTAGAAATTTTCTATTTGAGCTTTCTCATTCACTAATTTTCTCTTATATGTGTTTTTAGTTTCATATTTTGTTTCAATTCTGATTCAAATTCTGTTAAACATGCCACCGTCTCCTTATCAACTCTAATTGGCTTATTAAATCACATTCTTAGACCAATGGTGCTTAGAAATTTTCTATTTGAGCTTTCTTCTTCACTAAGTTTGTCTAATATGTGTTTTTGAATTCATATTTCATTTCAATTCTGATTCAAATTCTTTTAAACAATCAACCATCTCCTTATCAACTCTAAGTGGCTTATTCAATCTCATTCTTAGGCTAATGGTGTTTAGAAATTTTCTATTAGAGCTTTCTCCTTCACTAAGTTTGTCTAATATGTGTTTTTGGTTTCATATTTCATTTCAATTCGATTCAAATTCTGTTAAACATGCCACCGTCTCCTTATCAACTCTAATTGGCTTATTAAATCACATTCTTAGGCTAATGGTGTTTAGAAATTTTCTATTTGAGCTTTCTCCTCCACTAAGTTTGTCTAATGTGTGTTTCTAGTTTCATATTTTATTTCAATTCGATTCAAATTTCTTTAAACATGCAACCATCTCTTATCAACTCTAATTGGCTTATTAAATCATATTCTTAGGCTAATGGTGTTTAGAAATTTTCTATTTGAGCCTTTTCTTCACTAAGTTTGTCTAATATGTGTTTTTGGTTTCATATTTCATTGCAATTCGATTCAAATTCTTTTAAACATGCAACCATCTCCTTATCAACTCTAATTGGCTTATTAAATCACATTCTTAGGCTAATGGTGTTTAGAAATTTTCTGTTTGAGCTTTCTTCTTCACTAAGTTTGTCTAATATGTGTTTTTGGTTTCATATTCCATTTCAATTCGATTCAAATTCTTTTAAACATGCAACCGTCTCCTTATCAACTCTAATTGGCTTATTAAATCTCATTCTTAGGCCAATGGTGCTTAGAAATTTTCTATTTGAGCTTTCTTCTTCACTAAGTTTGACTAATATGTGTTTTTGGTTTCATATTCCTTTTCAATTCTGATTCAAATTCTTTTAAACATGCAACCATCTCCTTATCACCTCTAATTGGCTTATTAAATCATATTCTTAGGCCAATGGTGTCTAGAAATTTTCTATATGAGCTTTCCCCTTCACTAAGTTTGTCTAATATGTGTTTTGGATTTCATATTCCATTTCAATTCTGATTCAAATTCATTTAAACATGCAACCATCTTTTGATCAACACTAATTGGCTTATTCAATCTCATTCTTAGGCTAATGGTGTTTAGAAATTTTCTATTTGAGCTTTCTTCTTCACTAATTTGTCTAATATGTGTTTTTGGTTTCATATTGGATTTCTATTATGATTCCAATTCTTTCAAACATGCAACCATCTCTTTATCAACTCTAATTGGCTTATTAAATCATATTCCTAGGGCAATGGTGTTTAGAAATTTTCTATTTGAGCTTTCTCCTCCACTACGTTTCTCTAATGTGTGTTTTTGGTTTCATATTTCATTTCAATTCAGTTCAAATTGTTTTAAACATGCAACCATCTCCTTATCAACTCTAATTGGCTTATTCAATCTCATTCTTAGGCTAATGGTGTTTAGAAATTTTCTATTTGTGCTTTCTCCTTCACTAAGTTTGTCTAATATGTGTTTTTAGTTTCATATTTCATTTCAATTCTGATTCAAATTCTTTTAAACATGTAACCATCTCCTTATCAACTCTAATTGGCTTATTCAATCTCATTCTTAGGCTAATGGTGTTTAGAAATTTTCTATTTGAGCTTTCTCATTCACTAATTTTCTCTTATATGTGTTTTTAGTTTCATATTTTGTTTCAATTCTGATTCAAATTCTGTTAAACATGCCACCGTCTCCTTATCAACTGTAATTGGCTTATTAAATCACATTCTTAGGCTAATGGTGTTTAGAAATTTTCTATTTGAGCTTTCTTCTTCACTAAGTTTGTCTAATATGTGTGTTTGGATTCATATTCCATTTCCATTCTGATTCAAATTCTTTTAAACATGCAACCATCTCCTTATCAACTCTAATTGGCTTACTAAATCACATTCTTAGGCTAATGGTGTTTAGAAATTTTCTATTTGTGCTTTCTCCTTCACTAAGTTTGTCTAATATGTGTTTTTAGTTTCATATTTCATTTAAATTCGAATCAAATTCTTTTTAACATGCAACCATCTCTGATCAACTGTAATTGGCTTATTCAATCTCATTCTTAGGCTAATGGTGTTTAAAAATTTTCTATTTGAGTTTTCTTCTTCACTAAGTTTGTCTAATATGTGTGTTTGGATTCATATTCCATTTCAATTCTGATTCAAATTGTTTTAAACATGCAACCATCTCCTTATCAACTCTAATTGGCTTATTCAATCTCATTCTTAGGCTAATGGTGTTTAGAAATTTTCTATTTGAGCTTTCTTCTTCACTAAGTTTGACTAATATGTGTTTTTGGATTCATATTTCATTTCAATTCGGATTCAAATTCTGTTAAACATGCAACCATCTCCGTATCAACTCTAATTGGCTAATTCAATCATATTCTTAGGCTAATGGTGTTTGGAAATTTTCTATTTGATCTTTCTCCTTCACTAAGTTTGTCTAATATGTGTTTTGGTTTCATATTACATTTCAATTCTGATTCAAATTCTGTTGAACATGCAACCGTTTCCTTATCAACTCTAATTGGCTTATTAAATCACATTCTTAGGCTAATGGTGTTTAGAAATTTTCTATTTGAGCGTACTCCTTCACTAAGTTTGTCTAATATGTGTTTTTGGTTTCATATTTCATTTGAATTCGATTCAAATTCTTTTAAACATGCAACCATATCCTTATCAACTCTAATTGGCTTATTAAATCTCATTCTTAGGCTAATGGTGTTTAGAAATTTTTTATTTGAGCTTTCTTCTTCACTAAGTTTGTCTGATATGTGTTTTTGGTTTCATATTTTATTTCAATTCTGATTCAAATTCTTTTAAACATGCAACCATGTCTTTATCAACTCTAATTGGCTTATTAAATCTCATTCTTAAGCTAATGGTGTTTAGAAATTTTCTATTTGAGCTTTCTTCTTCACTAAGTTTGTCTAATATGTGTTTTTGGTTTCATATTTCATTTCAATTCTAATTCAAATTCTTTTAAACATGTAACCATCTCCTTATCAACTCTTATTGGCTTATTAAATCACATTCTTAGCAGAATGGTGTTTAGAAATTTTCTATTTGAGCTTTCTTCTTCACGAAATTTGTCTAATATATGTTTTTGGTTTCATATTTCATTTCAATTCTGATTCAAATTCTTTTAAACTTGTGACCATATCCTTATCAACTCTCATTGGCTTATTCAATCTCATTCTTAGGCTAATGGTGTTTAGAAATTCTTTATTTGAGCTTTCGCTTTCACTAAGTTTGCCTAATATATGTTTTTGGTTTCATATTTCATTTCAATTCTGATTGAAATTCTGTTAAACATGCAACCGTCTCCTTATCAACTCTAATTGGCTTATTCAATCTCATTCTTAGGCTAATGGTGTTTAGAAATTTTCTATTTGAGCTTTCTTCTTCACTAAGTTTGTCTAATATGTGTTTTTGGTCTCATATTTCATTTCAATCTCCATTCAAATTCTTTTAAACATGCAACCATCTCTCTTATCACCTATAATTGGCTTATTCAATCACATTCTTAGGCTAATGGTGTTTAGAAATTTTCTATTTGAGCTTTTTCTTCACTAAGATTGTCTAATATGTGTTTTTGGTTTCATATTTCATTTCAATTCGATTCAAATTCTTTAATCATGCAACCATCTTTTTATCAACTCTAATTGGCTTACTAAATCACATTTTTAGGCTAATGGTGTTTAGAAATTTTCTATTTGAGTTTTCTTCGTCCCCAAGTTTGTCTAATATGTGTTTTTGGTCACATATTTCATTTCAATTCTGATTCAAATTCTTTTAAACCTGCAACCATATCCTTCTCAACTCTAATTGGCTTATTCAATCTCATTCTTAGGCTAATGGTGTTTAGAAATTTTCTATTTGTGCTTTCTTCTTCTCTAAGTTTGTATAATATGTGTTTTTGGTCTCATACTTCATTTCAATTCTAATTCAAATTCTTTTAAACATGCAACCATCTCCTTATTAACTCTAATTGGCTTATTAAATCTCATACTTAGGCTAATGGTGTTTAGAAATTTTCTATTTGACCTTTCTCATTCACTAAGTTTGTCTTATATGTGTTTTTAGTTTCATATTTTGTTTCAATTCTGATTCAAATTCTGTTAAACATGCCACCGTCTCCTTATTAACTCTAATTGGCTTATTAAATCTCATTCTTAGGCTAATGGTATTTAGAAATTTTCTATTTGAGCTTTCTTCTTCACTAAGTTTGTCTAATATGTGTTTTTGAATTCATATTTCATTTCAATTCGGATTCAAATTCTTTTAAACATGCGACCATCTCCTAATCAACTCTCATTGGCTTACTAAATCATATTCTTAGGCCAATGGTGCTTAGAAATTTTCTATTTGAGCTTTCTTCTTCACTAAGTTTGTCTAATATGTGTTTGTGGATTCATATTCCATTTCAATTCTGATTCAAATCCTTTCAAACATGCAACCATCTCCCTATCAAGTCTAATTGGCCTATTAAATCACATTCTTAGGCTAATGGTGTTTAGAAATTTTCTATTTGTGCTTTCTCCTTCAATAAGTTTGTCTAATATGTGTTTTTAGTTTCATATTTCATTTCAATTCTGATTCAAATTCTTTTAAACATGCAACCATCTCCTTATCAACTCTAATTGGCTTACTAAATCACATTCTTAGGCTAATGGTGTTTAGAAATTTTCTATTTGAGCTTTCTTCGTCCCCAAGTTTGTCTAATATGTGTTTTTGGTCTCATATTTCATTTCAATTCTGATTCAAATTCTTTTAAACATGCGACCATCTCCTTATCAACTCAAATTGGCTTATTAAATCTCATACTTAGGCTAATGGTGTTTAGAAATTTTCTATTTGACCTTTCTCATTCACTAAGTTTGTCTTATATGTGTTTTTAGTTTCATATTTTGTTTCAATTCTGATTCAAATTCTGTTAAACATGCCACCGTCTCCTTATCAACTCTAATTGGCTTATTAAATCACATTCTTAGGCTAATGGTGTTTAGAAATTTTCTATATGCGCTTTCTCCTTCACAAAGTTTGTCTTATATGTGTTTTTAGTTTCATATTTTATTTCAATTCTGATTCAAATTCTGTTAAACATGCCACTGTCTCCTTCTCAACTCTAATTGGCTTGTTAAATCACATTCTTAGACCAATGGTGTTTAGAAAATTTCAATTTGAGCTTTCTCCTTCACTAAGTTTGTCTATTTTGTGTTTTTGGTGTCATATTTCATTTCAATTCTGATTCAAATTCTTTTAAACATGTAACCATCTCCTTATCAACTCTAATTGGCTTATTAAATCATATTCTTAGACCAATGGTGTTTAGAAATTTTCTATCTGAGCATTCTTCTTCACTAAGTTTATCTAATATGTGTTTTTGGTTTAATATTTCATTTCAATTCGATTCAAATTCTTTTAAACATGCAACCATCTCTCTTATCAACTCTAATTGGCTTATTAAATCTCATTCTTAGACCAATGGTGTTTAGAAAATTTCAATTTGAGCTTTCTTCTTCACTAAGTTTGTCTATTTTGTGTTTTTGGTGTCATATTTCATTTCAATTCTGATTCAAATTCTTTTAAACATGCAACCATCTCCTTATCAACTCTAATTGGCTTATTCAATCTCATTCTTAGGCTAATGGTGTTTAGAAATTTTCTATTTGAGCTTTCTTCTTCACTAAGTTTGTCTAATATGTGTTTTTGGTTTCATATTTCATTTTAATTCTGATTCAAATTCTTTTAAACATGCAACCATCTCCTTATCAACTCTAATTGGCTTATTTAATCTCAATCTTAGGCTAATGGTGTTTAGAAATTTTCTATTTGATCTTTCTTCTTCACTATTTTGTCTAATATGTGTTTTGGTTTCATATTTCATTTCAATTGATTCAAATTCTTTTAAACATGCAACCATCTCCTTATCAACTCTAATTGGTTTATTCAATCTCATTCTTAGGCTAATGGTGTATAGAAATTTTCTATTTGGGCTTTCTCCTTCACTAAGTTTGTCTAATATGTGTTTTTAGTTTCATATTTCATTTCAATTACGATTTAAATTCTTGTAAACATGCCACCATCTCCTTATCAACTCTAATTTGCTTATTAAATCACATTCTTAGGCTAATCGTGTTTAGAAATTTTCTATTTGACTTTTCTTCTACACTAAGTTTGTCTGATATGTGTTTGTGGTTTCATATTTCATTTCAATTGTGATTCAAATTCTTTTAAACATGCAACCATCTCCTTATCAACCCTAATTGGCTTACTAAATCACATTCTTAGGCTAATGGTGTTTAGAAATTTTCTATTTGCGCTTTCTTCTTCACTAAGTTTGTCTAATATGTGTTTTTGGTTTCATATTCCATTTCAATTCTGATTCAAATTCTTTTAAACATGCAACCATCTTCTTATCAACCCTAATTGGCTTACTAAATCACATTCTTAGGCTAATGGTGTTTAGAAATTTTCTATTTGAGCTTTCTTCTTCACTAAGTTTGTCTGATATGTGTTTTTGGTTTCATATTTCATTTCAATTGTGATTCAAATTCTTTTAAACATGCAACCATCTCCTTATCAACCCTAATTGGCCTATTCAATCTCATTCTTAGGCTAATGGTGTTTAGAAATTTTCTATTTGAGCTTTCTCCTTCACTAAGTTTGTCTAATATGTGTTTTTGGTTTCATATTTCATTTCAATTCTGATTCAAATTCTGTTAAACATGCAACCATCTCCGTATCAACTCTAATTGGCTTATTCAATCTCATTCTTAGGCTAATGGTGTTTAGAAATTTTCTATTTGAGCTTTCTTATTCACTAAATTTTTCTAATATGTGTTTTTGGTTTCATATTTCATTTCAATTCTGATTCAAATTCTGTTAAACATGCAACCGTCTCCTTATCAAATCTAATTGGCTTTTTAAATTACATTCTTAGGCTAATGGTGTTTAGAAATTTTCTATTTGATCTTTCTCCTTCACTAAGTTTGTCTAATATGTGTTTTTGGTTTCATATTTCATTCCTATTGCGATTCAAATTCTTTTCAACATGCAACCATCTCCTTATCAACTCTAGTTGGCTTATTTAATCACATTCTTAGGCTAATGGTGTTTAGAAATTTTCTATTTGTTCTCTCTCCTTCACTATGTTTGTCTAAAATGTGTTTTTGGTTTCATATTTCATTTCCATTCTGATTTAAATTCTTTTAAACATGCAACCGTGTCCTTATCAACTCTAATTGGCTTATTCAATCACATTCTTAGGCTAATGGTGTTTAGAAATTTTCTATTTGAGCTTTCTCCTCCACTACGTTTCTCTAATATGTGTTTTTAGTTTCATATTTTATTTCAATTCTGATTCAAATTCTGTTAAACATGCCACTGTCTCCTTCTCAACTCTAATTGGCTTGTTAAATCACATTCTTAGACCAATGGTGTTTAGAAATTTTCTATTTCAGTTTTCTCCTTAACTAAGTTTTTCTAATATGTGTTTTTGGTTTCATATTTCATTTCAATTCTGATTCAAATTCTTTTAAACATGCAACCATCTCCTTATCAACTCTAATTGGCTTATTCAATCTCATTCTTAGGCTAATGGTGTATAGAAATTTTCTATTTGAGCTTTCTTCTTCACTAAGTTTGTCTAATATGTGTTTCTGGTTTCATATTCTATTTTAATTCTAAATCAAAGTCTTTTAAACATGCAACCAACTCCTGATCAACTCTAAGTGGCTTATTCAATCTCATTCTTAGGCTAATGGTATTTAGAAATTTTCTATTTGAGCTTTCTCCTTCACTAAGTTTGTCTAATATGTGTTTTTGGTTTCATATTTCATTTCAATTCTGAATCAAATTCTCTTAAACATTCAACCATCTACTTATCAACTCTAATTGGCTTACTAAATCTCATTCTTAGGCTAATGGTGTTTAGAAATTTTCTATTTGAGCCTTTTCTTCACTAAGTTTGTCTAATATGTGTTTTTGGTTTCATATTTCATTGCAATTCTGACCCAAATTCTTTTAAACAAGCAACCATCTCTTTATGAACTCTAATTGGCTAATTCAATCATATTCTTAGGCTAATGGTGTTTAGAAATTTTCTATTTGATCTTTCTCCTTCACTAAGTTTGTCTAATATGTGTTTTTGGTTTCATATTTCATTTCAATTCGATTCAAATTCTTTCAAACATGCAACCATCTCCTTATCAACTCTAATTGGCTTATTCAATCTCATTGTTAGGCTAATGGTGTTTAGAAATTTTCTATTTGATCTTTCTCCTTCACTAAGTTTGTCTAATATGTGTTTTTGGTTTCATATTTCATTTCAATTCTGATTCAAATTCTTTTAAACATGCAACCATCTCCTTATCAACTCTAATTGGCTTACTAAATCACATTCTTAAGCTAATGGTGTTTAGAAATTTTCTGTTTGAGCTTTTTCTTCACTAAGTTTGTCTAATATGTGTTTTTGGTTTCATATTTCATTTCAATTCTGATTCAAATTCTGTTAAACATGCAACCGTCTCCTTATCAACTCTAATTGGCTTTTTAAATTACATTCTTAGGCTAATGGAGTTTAGAAATTTTCTATTTGATATTTCTCCTTCACTAAGTTTGTCTCATATGTGTTTTTGGTTTCATATTTCATTTCAATTCTGATTCAAATTCTTTTAAACATGCAACCATCTCCTTATCAACTCTAGTTGGCTTATTCAATCTCATTCTTAGGCTAATGGTGTTTAGAAATTTTCTATTTGTGCTTTCTCCTTCACTAAGTTTATCTAATATGTGTTTTTGGTTTCATATTTCAATTCAATTCTTCTTCAAATTCTTTTAAACATGCAACCATCTCCTTATCAACTCTAGTTGGCTTATTCAATCTCATTCTTAGGCTAATGGTGTTTAGAAATTTTCTATTTGAGCTTTCTCCTTCACTAAGTTTGTCTTATATGTGTTTTTAGTTTCATATTTTATTTCAATTCTGATTCAAATTCTGTTAAACATGCAACCATGTCTTTATCAACTCTAATTGGCTTGTTAAATCACATTCTTAGACCAATGGTGTTTAGAAAATTTCAATTTGAGCTTTCTTCTTCACTAAGTTTGTCTATTTTGTGTTTTTGGTGTCATATTTCATTTCAATTCTGATTCAAATTCTTTTAAACATGTAACCATCTCCTTATCAACTCTAATTGGCTTATTCAATCTCATTCTTAGGCTAATGGTGTTTAGAAATTTTCTATTTGAGCTTTCTCCTTCACTAAGTTTATCTAATATGTGTTTTTGGTTTCATATTTCATTTCAATTCTGATTCAAATTCTTTTAAACATTCAACCATCTCCTTATCAACTCTAATTGGCTTATTCAATCACATTTTTAGGCTAATGGTGTTTAGAAATTTTCTATTTGAGCTTTCTTCTTCACTAAGTTTATCTAATATGTGTTTTTGGTTTCATATTTCATTTCAATTCGATTCAAATTCTTTTAAACATGCAACCATCTCCTTATCAACTCTAATTGGCTTATTAAATCACATTCTTAGGCTAATGGTGTTTAGAAATTTTCTATTTGAGCTTTCTCCTTCACTAAGTTTGTCTAATATGTGTTTTTGGTTTCATATTTCATTTCAATTCTGATTCAAATTCTTTTAAACATGCGACCATCTCCGTATCAACTCTCATTGGCTTACTAAATCATATTCTTAGGCCAATGGTGCTTAGAAATTTTCTATTTGAGCTTTCTTCTTCACTAAGTTTGTCTAATATGAGTTTTTGGTTCCATATTTCATTTCAATTCGATTCAAATTCTGTTAAACATGCCACCGTCTCCTTATCAACTCTAATTGGCATATTAAATCACATTCTTAGGCTAATGGTGTTTATAAATTTTCTATTTGAGCTTTCCTCTTCACTAAGTTTGTCTAATATGTATTTTTGGTTTCTTATTCCATTTCAATTCTGATTGAAATGCTTTGAAACATGCAACCATCTCCTTATCAACTCTAATTGGCTTATTCAATCTCATTCTTAGGCTAATGGTGTTTAGAAATTTTCTATTTGTGCTTTCTCCTTCACTAAGTTTGTCTAATATGTGTTTTTGGTTTGATATTTCATTTCAATTGTTGTTGAAATTCTTTTAAACATGCAACCATCACCTTATCAACTCTAATTGGCTTATTCAATCTTATTCTTAGGCTAATGGTGTTTAGAAATTTTCTATAGGAGCTTTCTTCTTCACTAAGTTTGTCAAATATGTGTATTTGGATTCATATTCCATTTCAATTCTGATTCAAATTCTTTTAAACATGCAACCATGTCTTTATCAACTCTAATTGGCTTATTAAATCACATTCTTAGGCTAATGGTGTTTAGAAATTTTCTATTTGATCTTTCTCCTTCACTAAGTTTGTTTATTATGTGTTTTTGGTATCATATTTCATTTCAATTCTGAATCAAATTCTTTTTAACATGCAACCATCTCTGATCAACTCTAATTGGCTTATTCAATCTCATTCTTAGGCTAATGGTGTTTAGAAATTTTCTATTTGAGCTTTCTTCTTCACTAAGTTTGTCTAATATGTGTTTTTGGTTTCATATTTCATTTCAATTCTGATTCAAATTCTTTTAAACATGCAACCATCTCCTTATCAACTCTAATTGGCTTATTCAATCTCATTCTTAGGCTAATGGTGTTTAGAAATTTTCTATTTGAGCTTTCTTCTTCACTAAGTTTGTCTAATATGTGTTTTTTATTTCATATTTCATTTTAAATTCCGATTCAAATTCTTTTAAACATGCAACCATCTCCTTATCAACTCTAATTGGCTTATTAAATCTCATTCTTAGGCTAATGGTGTTTAGAAATTTTCTATTTGATCTTTCTCCTACACTAAGTTTGTCTAATATGTGTTCTTGGTTTCATATTTCATTTCAATTCTGATTCAAATTCTTTTAAACATGCAACCATCTCCTTATCAACTCTAATTGGCTAACTAAATCACATTCTTAGGCTAAAGGTGTTTAGAAATTTTCTATTTGAGCTTTCTTTTTCACTAAGTTTGTCTAATATGTGTTTTTGGTTTCATATTTCATTTCAATTGATTCAAATTCTTTTAAACATGCCACCGTCTCCTTATCAACTCTAATTGGCTTATTAAATCACATTCTTAGGCTAATGGTGTTTATAAATTTTCTATTTGAGCTTTCTCCTCCACTACGTTTCTCTAATATGTGTTTTTGGTTTCATATTTCATTTCAATTCGATTCAAATTCTTTAAACATGCAACCATCTCCTTATCAACTCTAATTGGCTTATTCAATCTCATTTTTAGGCTAATGGTGTTTAGAAATTTTCTATTTGTGCTTTCTCCTTCACTAAGTTTGTCTAATATGTGTTTTTTGTTTCATATTTCATTTAAATTCGATTCAAATTCTTTTAAACATGCAACCATCTCTCTTATCAACTCTAATTGGCTTATTAAATCACATTCTTAGGCTAATGGTCTTTAGAAATTTTCAATTTGAGCTTTTTCCTTCACTAAGTTTGTCTAATATGTGTTTTTGGTTTCATATTCCACTTCAATTCTGATTCAAATTCTTTTAAATATGCAACCATCTCCTTATCACCTCTAATTGGCTTATTCAATCTCATTCTTAGGCTAATGGTGTTTAAAAATTTTCTATTTGAGCTTTCTTCTTCACTAAGTTTGTCTAATATGTGTTTTTGGTTTCATATTCCATTTCAATTCTGATTGAAATTCCTTTAAATATGCAACCATCTCCTTATCACCTCTAATTGGCTTATTCAATCTCATTCTTACGTCAATGGTGCTTAGAAATTTTCTATTTGAGCTTTCTTCTTCCCTAAGTTTGTGTAACATTTGTTTTTAGTACCATATTTCATTTCAATTCTGTTCAATTTCTTTTAAACATGCAACCATGTCTTTATCAACTCTAATCGTCTTATTAAATCACATTCTTAGCCTAATGGTATTTAGAAATTTTCTATTTGTGCTATCTCCTTCACTAAGTTTGTCTAATACGTGTTTTTAGTTTCATATTTCATTTAAATTCCGCTTGAAATTCTGTTAAACATGCAACCATCTCCGTATCAACTCTAATTGGCTTATTCAATCTCATTCTTAGGCTAATGGTGTTTAGAAATTTTCTATTGAGCTTTCTTCTTCACTAAATTTGTCTCATATTTGTTTTTGGTTTCATATTTCATTCCAATTCTGATTCAAATTCTGTTAAACATGCAACCGTCTCCTTATCAACACTAATTGGCTTATTCAATCTCATTCTTAGGCTAATGGTGTTTAGAAAATTTTTATTTCAGCTTTCTTCTTCACTAAGTTTGTCTAATATGTGTTTTTGGTTTCATATTTCATTTCAATTCTGATTCAAATTCTTTTAAACATGCAACCATCTCCTTATGAACTCTAATTTTCTTACTAAATGTCATTCTTAGCTAATGGTGTTTAGAAATTTTCTATTTGAGCTTTCTCTTCACTAAGTTTGTCTAATATGTGTTTTTGGTTTCATATTTCATTTCAATTCGATTCAAATTCTTTTAAACATGCAACCATCTCTTATCAACACTAATTGGCTTATTCAATCTCATTCTTAGGCTAATGGTGTTTAGAAATTTTCTATTTGAGCTTTCTTCTTCACTAAGTTTGTCTAATATGTGTTTTGGTTTCATATTTCATTTCAATTCTGATTCAAATTCTTTTAAACATGCAACCATCTCCTTATGAACTCTAATTGGCTTATTCAATCTCATTCTTAGGCTAATGGTGTTTAGAAATTTTCTATTTGAGCTTTCTTCTTCACTAAGTTTTTCTAATATGTGTTTTTGATTTCATATTTCATTTGAATTCTGATGCAAATTCTTCTAAACATTCAATCGTCTCCTTACCAACTCTAATTGGCTTATTAAATCAAATTCTTAGGCTAATGGTGTTTAGAAATTTTCTATTTGATCTTACTCCTTCACTAAGTTTGTCTAATATGTGTTTTTGGTTTCATATTTCATTTCAATTCTGATTCAAATTCTCTTAAACATGCAACCATCACCTTATGAGCTCTAATTGGCTTATTCAATCTCATTCTTAAGCTAATGGTGTTTAGAAATTTTCTATTTTGATCTTACTCCTTCACTAAATTTGTCTAATATGTGTTTTTGGTTTGATATTTCTTTTCAATTCTGATTCAAATTCTTTTAAACATGCAACCATCTCCTTATGAACTCTAATTGGCTTATTCAATCTCATTCTTAGGCTAATGGTGTTTAGAAATTTTCTATTTGATCTTACTCCTTCACTAAGTTTGTCTAATATGTGTTTTTGGTTTCATATTTCATTGCAATTCTGATTCAAATTCTTTTAAACATGCAACCATCTCCTTATGAACTCTAATTGGCTTATTCAATCTCATTCTTAGGCTAATGGTGTTTAGAAATTTTCTTTTTGAGCTTTCTACTTCACTAAGTTTGTCTAATATGTGTTTTTGGTTTCATATTTCATTGCAATTCTGATTCAAATTGTTTTAAACATGCAACTATCTACTTATCAACTCTAATTGGCTTATTCAATCTCATTTTTAGGCTAATGGTGTTTAGAAATTTTCTATTTGTGCTTTCTCCTTCACTAAGTTTGTCTCATATGTGTTTTTAGTTTCATATTTCATTTCAATTCTGATTGAAATTATGTTAAACATGCCACCGTCTCCTTATCAACTCAAATTGGCTTATTAAATAACATTCCTAGGCTAATGGTGTTTAGAAATTTTCTATTTGAGCCTTTTCTTCACTAAGTTTGTCTAATATGTGTTTTTGGTTTCATATTTGATTTCAATTCTGACCCAAATTCTTTTAAACAAGCAACCATCTCCTTATCAACTCTAATTGGCTTATTCAATCTCATTCTTAGGCTAACGGTGTATAGAAATTTTCTATTTGAGCTTTCTTCTTCACTAAGTTTGTCTAATATGTGTTTTTGGTTTCATATTTCATTTCAATTCTGATTCAAATTCTTTTAAACATGCAACCATATCTTTATCAACTCTAATTGGCTTATTAAATCACATTCTTAGCCAAATGGTGTTTAGAAATTTTCTGTTTGAGCTTTCTTCTTCACTAATTTGTCTAATATGTGTTTTTGGTTTCATATTTGATTTCAATTCTGATTCAAATTCTTTTAAACATGCAACCATCTCCTTATCACCTCTAATTGGCTTATTCAATCTCATTCTTAGGCTAATGGTGTTTAGAAATTTTTTATTTGAGCTTTCTTCTTCACTAAGTTTGTCTAATATGTGGTTTGGATTTAATATTTCATTTTAATTCTGATTCAAATTCATTTAAACATGCAACCTTGCCTTTATGAACTCTAATTGGCTTATTAAATCACATTCTTAGGCTAATGGTGTCTAGAAATTTTTTATATGCGCTTTCTTCTTCACTAAATTTGTCTAATATGTGTTTTTGGTTTCATATTTCATTTCAATTCTGATTCAAATTCTTTTAAACATGCAACCATCTCCTTATCAACTCTAATTCGCCTATTAAATCACATTCTTAGGCTAATAGTGTTTAGAAATTTACTATTTGAGCTTTCTTCTTCACTAAGTTTGTCTAATATGTGTTTTTGGTTTCATATTTCATTTCAATTCTGATTGAAATTCTTTTAAACATGTAACCATCTCCTTATCAACTCTAATTTGCTTATTAAATCACATTCTTAGACCAATGGTGTTTAGAAATTTTCTATTTGAGCTTTCTTCTTCACTAAGTTTGTCTAATATGTATTTTTGGATTCATATTCCATTTCAATTCTGATTCAAATTCTTTTAAACATGCAACCATGTCCTTATCAACTCTAATTGGCTTATTAAAAACATTCTTAGGCTAATGGTGTTTAGAAATTTTCTATTTGAGCTTTCTTCTTCACTAAGTTTGTCTAATATGTGGTTTCATATTTCATTTCAATTCTGATTCAAATTCTTGTAAACATGCCACCATCTCCTTATCAACTCTAATTTGCTTATTAAATCACATTCTTAGGCTAATGGTGTTTAGAAATTTTCTATTTGAGCTTTCTTCTTCACTAAGTTTGTCTATTATGTGTTTTTCGTTTCATACTTCATTTCAATTCTAATTCAAATTGTTTTAAACATGCAACCATCTCCTTATCAACTCTAAGTGGCTTATTCAATCTCATTCTTAGGCTAAAAGTGTTTAGAAATTTTCTATTTGCGCTTTCTTTTTCACTAAGTTTGTCTAATATGTGTTTCTGGATTCATATTCCATTTCAATTCTGAGTCAAATTCTTTTAAACATGCAATCATGTCTTTATCAACTGTAATTGGCTTATTCAATCACATTCTTAGGCTAATGGTGTTTAGAAATTTTCTATATGAGCTTTCCTCTTCACTAAGTTTGTCTAATATGTTTTTTTGGTTTAATATTTCATTTCAATTCTGATTCAAATTCTTTTAAACATGCAACCATCTCCTTATCAACTCTAATTGGCTTATTCAATCTCATTCTTAGGCTAATGGTGTTTAGAAATTTTCTATTTGAGCTTTCTTCTTCACTAAGTTTGTCTAATATGTGTTTTTGGTTTCATATTTCATTTCAATTCTGATTCAAATTCTTTTAAACAAGCAACCATCTACATATCAACTCTAATTCGCTTACTAAATTTCATTCTTAGGCTAATGGTGTTTAGAAATTTTCTATTTGAGCTTTCTTCTTCACTAAGTTTGTCTAATATGTGTTTTTGGTTTCATATTTCATTTCAATTCTGATTCAAATTCTTTTAAACATGCAACCATCTCCTTATCAACTATAATTCGCCTATTATATCACATTCTTAGGCTAATGGTGTTTAGAAATTTTCTATTTCAGCTTTCTTCTTCACTAAGTTTGTCTAATATGTGATTTTGGTTTCATTTCCATTTCAATTTTGAATCAAATTCTTTTAAACATGCAACCATCTCCTGATCAACTGTAATTGGCTTATTCAATCTCATTCTTAGGCTAATGGTGTTTAGAAATTTTCTATTTGAGCTTTCTTCTTCACTAAGTTTGTCTAATATGTGTTTTTGGTTTCATATTTCATTTCAATTCTGATTCAAATTCTTTTAAACATGCAACCATCTCCTTATCAACTCTAATTGGCTTATTAACTCACATTCTTAGGCTAATGGTGTTTAGAAATTTTCTATTTGAGCTTTCTTCTTCACTAAGTTTGTCTAATATGTGTTTTTGGTTTCATATTTCATTTCAATTCTGATTCAAATTCTTTTAAACATGCAACCATCTCCTTATCAACTCTAATTGGCTTACTAAATCACATTCTTAGGCTAATGGTCTTTAGAAATTTTCTATTTGAGCATTCTTCACTAAGTTTGTCTAATATGTGTTTTTGGTTTCATATTTCATTTCAATTCTGATTCAAATTCTTTTAAACATGCAACCATCTCCTTATCAAATCTAATTGGCTTATTAAATCACATTCTTAAGCTAATGGTGTTTAGAAATTTTCTATTTGAGCTTTCTTCTTCACTAAGTTTGTCTAATATGTGTTTTTGGTTTCATATTTCATTTCAATTCTGATTCAAATTCTTTTAAACATGCAACCATCTCCTTATAAACTCTAATTGGCTTATTCAATCTCATTCTTAGGCTAATGGTGTTTAGAAATTTTCTATTTGATCTTACTCCTTCACTAAGTATGTCTAATATGTGTTTTTGGTTTGATATTTCATTTCAATTCTGATTCAAATTCTTTTAAACATGCAACCATCTCCTTATCAACTCTAATTGGCTTATTAAATCACATTCTTATGCTAATGGTGTTTAGAAATTTTCTATTTGAGCTTTCTTCTACACTAAGTTTGTCTAATATGTGTTTTTGGTTTCATATTTCATTTCAATTCTGATTCAAATTCTATTAAACATGCAACCATCTCCTTATCAACTCTAATTGGTTTATTCAATCTCATTCTTAGGCTAATGGTGTGTAGAAATTTTCTATTTGAGCTTTCTTCTTCACTAAGTTTGTCTAATATGTGTTTTTGGTTTCATATTTCATTTCATTTTTTAATTCAAATTCTTTTAAACATGCAACCATCTCCTTATCAACACTAATTGGCTTACTAAATGCCATTCTTAGGCTAATGGTGTTTAGAAATTTTTTATTTGAGCTTTCTTCTTCACTAAGTTTGTCTAATATGTGTTTTTGGTTTCATATTTCATTTCAATTCTGATTCAAAATCTCATAAACAAGCAACCAACTCTTTATCAACTCTAATTGGCTTACTTAATCGCATGTTTAGACCAAAGGTGTTTAGAATTTTTCTAATTAAGCTTTCTTCTTCACTAAGTTTGTCTAATATGTGTTTTTGCTTCATATTTCATTTCAAATTCTGATTCAAATTCTTTTAAACATGCAACCATCTCTTTATCAACTCTAATTAGCTTATTAAATTACATTCTTAGGCTAATGGTGTTTAGAAATTTTCTATTTGAGCTTTCTTCTTCACTAAGTTTGTCTAATATGTGTTTTTGATTTTATATTTCATTTCAATTCTGATTCAAATTCATTTAAACATGCAACCATCTCTTATCAACTCTAATTGGCTTATTAAATCATATTCCTAGGCCAATGGTGTTTAGAAATTTTCTATTTGAGCTTCTTTCTTCACTAAGTTTGTCTAATAAGTGTTTTTGGTCTTATATTTCATTTCAATTCTGATTCAAATTCTTTTAAACATGTAACCATCTCCTTATCAACTCTAATTGGCTTATTAAATCACATTCTTAGGCTAATGGTGTTTAGAAATTTTCTATTTGAGCTTTCTTCTTCACTAAGTTTGTCTAATATGTGTTTTTGGTTTCATATTTCATTTCAATTCTGATTCAAATTCTTTTAAACATGCAACCATCTCCATATCAATTCTAATTGGCTTATTTAATGACATTCTTAGGGCTAATGGTGTTTAGAAATTTTCTAGATGAGCTTTCCTCTTCACTAAGTTTGTCTAATATGTTTTTTTGGTTTCATATTCCATTTAAATTCTGATTGAAATTCTTTCAAACATGCAACCATCTCCTTATCAACTCTAATTGGCTTATTCAATCTCATTCTTAGGCTAATGGTGTTTAGAAATTTTCTATTTGAGCTTTCTTCTTCACTAATTTGTCTAATATGTGTTTTTGGTTTCATATTTGATTTCTATTATGATTCAAATTCTTTGAAACATTCAACCATCTCTTTATCAACTCTAATTGGCTTATTAAATCACATTCTTAGGCTATTGGTGTTTAGAAATTTTTTATATGAGCTTTCTTCTTAACTAAGTTTTTCTAATATGTGTTTTTGATTTCGTATTTCATTTCAATTCTGATTCAAATTCTTCTAAACATACACCATCTCCTTATCAACTCTAACTGGCTTATTAAATCAAATTCTTAGGCTAATGGTGTATTGAAATTTTCTATTTGAGCTTTCTTCTTCACTAAGTTTGTCTGATATGTGTTTTTGGTTTCATATTTCATTTCAATTCGATTCAAATTCTTTTAAACATGCAACCATCTCTTATCAACTCTAATTGGCTTATTAAATCACATTCTTAGGCTGGTGTTTAGAAATTTTCTATTTGAGCTTTCTTCTTCACTAAGTTTGTCTAATATGTGTTTTTGGTTTCATATTTCATTTCAATTCTGATTCAAATTCTTTTAAACATGCAACCATCTCCTTATTAACTCTAATTGACTTACTATATCACATTCTTAGGGTAATGGTGTTTAGAAATTTTCTATTTGAGCTTTCTTCTTCACTTAATTTGTCTAATATGTGTTTTTGGTTTCATATTTCATTTCAACTCTGATTCATTCATTTAAACATGCAACCATCTCTTATCAACTCTAATTGGCTTATTAAATCATATTCTTAGGCTAATGGTGTTTAGAAATTTTCTATTTGATCTTTCTTCTTCACTAAGTTTGTCAAATACGTGTTTTTGGTTTCATATTCTATTTCAATTCTGATTCAAATTCTTTCAAACATCCAACCATCTCCTTATCAACTCTAATTGGCCAATTATATCACATTCTTAGGTTAATGGTATTTAGAAATTTTCTATTTCAACTTTCTTCTTCACTAAGTTTGTATAATATGTGTTTTTGGTCTCATATTTCATTTCAATTCTGATTCAAATTCTTTTAAACATGCAACCATCTCCTTATCAACTCTAATTGGCTTACTAAATCACATTCTTAGGCTAAAGGAGTTTAGAAATTTTCTATTTGAGCTTTCTTCATCACTAAGTTTGTCTAATATGTGTTTTGGGTTTCATATTTCATTTCAATTCTGATTTAAATTTTTTTAAACATGCAACCATCTCTTTATCAACTATAATTGGCTTATTAAATAATAATTCTATGCCAATGGTGTTTAGAACTTTTCTTTTTGAGCTTTCTTCTTCACTAAGTTTGTCTAATATGTGTTTTTGGTTTCATATTTCATTTCAATTCTGATTCAAATTCTTTTAAACATGCAAGCATCTCCTTGTCAACTATAATTCGCTTATTAAATCACATTCTTAGGCTAATGGTGTTTAGAAATTTTCTATTTGAGCTTTCTTCTTCACTAAGTTTGTCTAATATGTGTTTTCGGTTTCATATTTCATTTCAATAACGATTCAAATTCTTTTAAACATGCAACCATCTCCTTATCAACTCTAATTGGCTTATTTAATCTCATTCTTAGGCTAATGGTGTTTAGAAATTTTCTATTTGAGCTTTCTTCTTCACTAAGTTTGTCTAATATGTGTTTTTGGTTTCATATTTCATTTCAATTCTGATTCAAATTCTTTTACACATGCAACCATCTCCTTATCAACTCTAATTGGCTTATTAAATCAAATTCTTAGACTAATGGTGTTTAGAAATTTTCTATTTGAGCTTTCTTCTTCACTAAGTTTGTCTAATTTGTGTTTTTCGTTTCATATTTCATTTCAATTCTGATTCAAATTCTGTTAAACATGCAACCATCTCGTTATCAACTCTAATTGGCTTACTAAATCACATTCTTAGGCTAACGGGCTTTAGAAATTTTCTATTTGAGCTTTCTTCTTCACTAAGTTTGTCTAATATGTGTTTTTTCGTTCATATTTTATTTCAATTCTAATACCAATTCTTTTAAACATGCAACCATCTCCTTATCAACTCTAATTGGCTAACTAAATCACATTCTTAGGCTAAAGGTGTTTAGAAATTTTCTATTTGAGCTTTCTTCTTCACTAAGTTTTTCTAATATGTTTTTTTGATTTCATATTTCATTTTAATTCTGATTCAAATTCTTTTAAACATGCAACCATCTCCTTATCAACTCTAATTGGCTTACTAAATCACATTCTTAGGCTAAAGGTGTTTAGAAATTTTCTATTTGAGCTTTCTTCTTCACTTAGTTTGCCTAATATGTGTTTTTGGTTTCATATTTCATTTCAATTCCGATTCATATTCTTTTAAACATGCAACCATCTTCTTATTAACTCTAATTGACTTACTATATCACATTCTTAGGCTAATGGTGTTTAGAAATTTCTATTTGAGCTTTCTTCTTCACTAAGTTTGTCTAATATGTGTTTTTGCTTTCATATTTCATTTCAATTCTGAATCAAATTCTTTTAAACATGCAACCATCTCCTTATCAACTCTAATTGGCTTACTAAATCACATTCTTAGGCTAAAGGTGTTTAGAAATTTTCTATTTGAGCTTTCTTCTTCACTAAGTTTGTCTAATATGTGTTTTTGGTTTCATATTTCATTTCAATTCTGATTCAAATTCTTTTAAACATGCAACCATCTCCTTATCAACTCTAGTTGGCTTATTCAATCTCATTCTTAGGCTAATGGTGTTTAGAAATTTTCTATTTGAGCTTTCTTTTTCACTAAGTTTGTCTAACATGTGTTTTTGGTTTCATATTTCATTTCAATTCTGATTCAAATTCTTTTAAACATGCAACCATCTCCTTATCAACTCTAATTGGCTTATTAAATCACATTCTTAGACCAATGGTGTTTAGAAATTTTCTATTTGAGCTTTCTTCTTCACTAAGTTTGTCTAATATGTGTTTTTGGTTTCATATTTCATTTCAATTCGATTCAAATTCTTTTAAACATGCAACCATCTCCTTATCAACTCTAATTGGCCTATTAAATCACATTCTTAGGCTAATGGTGTTTAGAAATTTTCTATTTGAGCTTTCTTCTTCACTAAGTTTGTCTAATATGTGTTTTTGATTTCATATTTCATTTCAATTTTGATTCAAATTCTTTTAAACATGCAACCATCTCCTTATCAACTCTAATTGACTTACTAAATCACATTCTTAGGCTAATGGTGTTTAGAAATTTTCTATTTGAGATTTCTTCTTCACTAAGTTTGTCTAATATGTGTTTTGTATTTTATATTTCATTTCAATTCTGATTCAAATTCATTTAAACATGCAACCATCTCTTTATCAACTCTAATTGGCTTATTAAATCACATTCTTAGGCTAATGGTGTTTAGAAATTTTCTATTTGAGCTTTCTTCTTCACTAAGTTTGTCTAATATGTGTTTTTGATTTCATATTTCATTTCAATTCTGATGCAAATACTTCTAAACATTCAATCGTCTCCTTATCAACTCTAATTGGCTTATTCAATCTCATTCTTAGGCTAATGGTGTTTATAAATTTTCTATTTGAGCTTTCTTTTTCACTGAGTTTGCCTAATTTGTGTTTTCGGTTTCATATTTCATATCAATTCTGATTCAAATTCTTTTAAACATGTAACCATCTCCATATCAACTCTAATTGACTTATTAAATCACATTCTTAGACCAATGGTGTTTAGAAATTTTCTATTTGAGCTTTCTTCTTCACTAAGTTTGTCTAATATGTGTTTTTGGATTCATATTTCTTTTCAATTCTGATTCAAATTCTTTTAAACATGCAACCATCTCCTTATTAACTCTAATTGACTTACTATATCACATTCTTAGGCTAATGGTGTTTAGAAATTTTCTATTTGAGCTTTCTTCTTCACTTAGTTTGTCTAATATGTGTTTTTGGTTTCATATTTCATTTCAATTCTGATTCAAATTCTTTTAAACATGCAACCATCTCCTTATCAACTCTAATTGGCCTATTCAATCTTATTCTTAGGCTAATGGTGTTTAGAAATTTTTGATTTAAGCTTTCTTCTTCACTAAGTTTGTCTAATATGTGTTTTTGGTTTCATATTTCATTTCAATTCTGATTCAAATTCTTTTAAACATGCAACCATCTCCTTATCAACTCTAATTGGCTTACTAAATCACATTCTTAGGCTAAAGGTGTTTAGAAATTTTCTATTTGAGCTTTCTTCTTCACTAAGTTTGTCTAATATGTGTTTTTGGTTTCATATTTCATTTCAATTCTGATTCAAATTCTTTTAAACATGTAACCATCTCCTTATCAACTCTAATTGGCTTACTAAATCACATTCTTAGGCTAATGGTGTTTAGAAATTTTCTTTTGAGCTTTCTTCTTACCTAAGTTTGTCTAATATGTGTTATTGCTTTGATATTTCATTTCAATTCTGATTCAAATTCTTTTAAACATGCAACCATCTCCTTATCAACTCTAATTGGCTTATTAAATCACATTCTTAGACGAATGGTGTTTAGAAATTTTTTTTATAACCTTCTTTCTTCACTAAGTTTGTCTAATATGTGTTTTTGATTTTATATTTCATTTCAATTCTGATTCAAATTCATTTAAACATGCAACCATCTCCTTATCAACTCTAATTGGCTTATTAAATCATATTCTTAGGCTAATGGTGCTTAGAAATTTTCTATTTGAGCTTTCTTCTTCACTAATTTGTCTAATATGTGTCTTTGGTTTCATATTTCATTTCAATTCTGATACAAATTCTGTTAAACATGCAACCATCTCCTTAACAACTCTAATTGACTTATTAAATCACATTCTTAGGCTAATGCTCTTTAGAAATTTTCTATTTGAGCATTCTTGTTCACTAAGTTTGTCTAATATGTGTTTTGGTTTCATATTTCATTTTAATTCGATTCAAATTCTTTTAAACAAGCAACCACCTATTTATCAACTCTAACTGGATTATTAAATCACATTCTTAGACCAATGGTGTTTAGATATTTTCTATTTGAGCTTTCTTCTTCACTAAGTTTGTCTAATATGTGTTTTTGATTTCATATTTCATTTCAATTCTGATTCAAATTCTTTTAAACATGCAACAATCTCCTTATCAACTATAATTGGCTTACTAAATCAAATTCTTAGGCTAAAGGTATTTAGAAATTTTCTATTTGAGCTTTCTTCTTAACTAAGTTTGTCTAATATGTGTTTTTGGTTTCATATTTCATTTCAATTCTGATTCAAATTCTTTTAAACATGCAACCATCTCCTTATCAACTCTAACTGTCTTATTAAATCACATTCTTAGGCTAATGGTGTTTAGAAATTTTCTATTTGAGCTTTCTTCTTCCCTAAGTTTGTCTAATATGTGTTTTTGCTTTCATATTTCATTTCAATTTCACTAAGTTTCATATTTTTTTGCTTTCATTTCATTTCATTCGATTCAAATTCTTTCAACCATCCAACCATCTCCTTATCAACTCTAATTGGCCTATTAAATCACATTCTTAGGCTAATGGTGTTTAGAAATTTTCTATTTGAGCTTTCTTCTTCACTAAGTTTGTCTAATATGTGTTTTTGGTTTCATATTTCATTTCAATTCTGATTCAAATTCTGTTAAACATGCAACCGTCTCCTTATCAACTCTAATTGGCTTATTCAATCACATTCTTAGGCTAATGGTGTTTAGAAATTTTCTATTTGAGCTTTCTTCTTCACTAAGTTTGTCTAATATGTGTTTTTGGTTTCATATTTCATTTCAATTCTGATTCAAATTCTTTAAACATGCAACCATCTCCTTATCAACTCTAATTGGCTTATTAAATCTCATTCTTAGGCTAATGGTGTTTAGAAATTTTTTATTTGAGCTTTCTTCTTCACTAAGTTTGTCTGATATGTGTTTTTGGTTTCATATTTCATTTCAATTCTGATTCAAATTCTTTTAAACATGCAACCATATCCTTATCAACCCTAATTGGCTTACTAAATCACATTCTTAGGCTAACGGTGTTTAGAAATTTTCTATTTGAGCTTTCTTTTTCACTAAGTTTATCTGATATGTGTTTTTGGTTTCATATTTTATTTCAATTCTGATTCAAATTATTTAATCATGCAACCATCTTTTTATCAACTCTAATTGGCTTATTAAATCACATTCTTAGGCTAATGGTGTTTAGAAATTTTCTATTTGAGCTTTCTTCTTCACTAAGTTTGTCTGATATGTGTTTTTGGTTTCATATTTTATTTCAATTCTGATTCAAATTCTTTTAAACATGCAACCATCTCCTTATCAACCCTAATTGGCTTACTATATCACATTCTTAGGCTAACGGTGTTTAGAAATTTTCCCTTTGACTTTTCTTCTTCACGAAGTTTGTATAATATGTGTTTTTGGTTTCATATTTCATTTCAATTCTGATTCAAATTCTTTTAAACATGCAACCATGTCTTTATCAACTCTAATTGGCTTATTAAATCTCATTCTTAGGCTAATGGTGTTTAGAAATTTTCTATTTGAGCTTTCTTCTTCACTAAGTTTGTCTGATATGTGTTTTTGGATTCATATTCCATTTCAATTCTGATTCAAATTCTTTTAAACATGCAACCATGTCTTTATCAACTCTAATTGGCTTATTAAATCTCATTCTTAGGCTAATGGTGTTTAGAAATTTTCTATATGAGCTTTCTTCTTCACTAAGTTTGTCTAATATGTGTTTTTGGTTTCATATTTCATTTCAATTCTGATTCAAATTCTTTTAAACATGCAACCATCTCCTTATCAACTCTAATTGGCCGATTATATCACATTCTTAGGCTAATGGTGTTTAGAAATTTACGATTTGAGCTTTCTTATTCACTAAGTTTGTCTAATATGTGTTTTTGGTTTCATATTTCATTTCAATTCTGATTCAAATTCTTTTAAACATGCAACCATCTCCTTATCAACTCTAATTGGCTTACTAAATCACATTCTTAGGCTAATGGTGTTTAGAAATTTTCTATTTGAGCTTTCTTCTTCACTAAGTTTGTCTGATATGTGTTTTTGGTTTCATATTTCATTTCAATTCTGATTGAAATTCTTTTAAACATGCAACCATCTCCTTATCAACCCTAATTGGCTTACTAAATCACATTCTTAGGCTAATGGTGTTGAGAAATTTTCTCTTTGAGCTTTCTTCTTCACTAAGTTTGTCTAATATGTGTTTTTGATTTCATATTTCATTTCAGTTCTGATTCAACATCTTTTAAACATGCAACAATCTCCTTATCAACTATAATTGGCTTACTAAATCAAATTCTTAGGCTAATGGTGTTTAGAAATTTTCTATTTGAGCTTTCTTCTTCACTAAGTTTGTCTAATATGTGTTTTTGGTTTCATATTTCATTTCAATTCTGATTCAAATTCTATTAAACATGCGACCATCTCCGTATCAACTCTCATTGGCTTACTAAATCATATTCTTAGGCCAATGGTGCTTAGAAATTTTCTATTTGAGCTTTCTTCTTTACTAAGTTTGTCTATTATGTGTTTTTGGTTTAATATTTCATTTCAATTCTGAATCAATTTTTTTAAAACATGCAACCATCTCCTTTTCAACTCTAATTGGCTAATTAAATCACATTCATAGGCTAATGGTGTTTAGAAATTTTCTATTTGAGCTTTCTTCTTCACTAAGTTTGTCTAATATGTGTTTTTTTATTTTAAATTTCATTTCAATTCTGATTCAAATTCTTTTAAACATGCAACCATCTCCTTATTAACTCTAATTGGATGATTAAATCATATTCTTAGGCTAATGGTGTTTAGAAATTTTCTATTTGAGCTTTCTTCTTCACTAAGTTTGTCTAATATGTGTTTTTGGTTTCATATTCCATTTCCATTCTGATTCAAATTCTTTTAAACATGCAACCATCTCCTTATCAACCCTAATTGGCTTATTCAATCACATTCTTAGGCTAATGGTGTCTAGAAATTTTCTATATGCGCTTTCTTCTTCACTAAGTTTGTCTGATATGTGTTTTTGGTTTCATATTTCATTTCAATTGTGATTCAAATTCTTTTAAACATGCAACCATCTCCTTATCAACCCTAATTCGCCTATTAAATCATATTCTTAGGCTAATGGTGTTTAGAAATTTTCTATTTGAGCTTTCTTCTTCACTAAGTTTGTCTAATATGTGTTTTTGGTTTCATATTCCATTTCAATTCTGATTCAAATTCTTTTAAACATGCAACCATCTCCTTATCAACCCTAATTGGCTTACTAAATCACATTCTTAGGCTAACGGTGTTTAGAAATTTTCTCTTTGAGCTTTCTTCTTCACTAAGTTTGTCTAATATGTGTTTTTGTTTCATATTTCATTTCAATTCTGATTCAAATTCTTTTAAACATGCAACCATCTCCTTATCAACTCTAATTGGCTTACTAAATCACATTCTTAGGCTAATGGTGTTTAGAAATTTTCTCTTTGAGCTTTCTTCTTCACTAAGTTTGTCTAATATGTGTTTTTGGTTTCATATTTCATTTCAATTTTGATTCAAATTCTTTTAAACATGCAACCATCTCCTTATCAACTCTAATTGGCTTATTCAATCTCATTCTTAGGCTAATGGTGTTTAGAAATTTTCTATTTGAGCTTTCTTCTTCACTAAGTTTGTCTAATATGTGTTTTTGGTTTCATATTTCATTTCAATTCTGATTGAAATTCTTTTAAACATGCAACCATCTCCTTATCAACTCTAATTGGCTTATTAAATCACATTCTTAGGCTAATGGTGTTTAGAAATTTTCTATTTGAGCTTTCTTCTTCACTAAGTTTGTCTAATATGTGGATTCATATTTCATTGCAATTCTGATTCAAATTCTTTCAAACATGCAACCATCTCCTTATCAACTCTAATTCGCTTATTAAATCACATTCTTAGGCCAATGGTGTTTAGAAATTTTCTATTTGAGCTTTATTCTTCACTAAGTTTGTCTAATATGTGTTTTTGGTTTCATATTTCATTTCATTTCTGATTCAAATTCTTTTAAACATGTAACCATCTCCTTATCAACTCTAATTGGCTTATTAAATCTCATTCTTAGGCTAATAGTGTTTAGAAATTTTTTATTTGAGCTTTCTTCTTTACTAAGTTTGTCTAATATGTGTTTTTGGTTTCATATTTCATTTCAATTCTGATTCAAATTCTTTTAAACATGCATGCATCTGCTTATCAACTCTAATTGGCCTATTAAATTACATTCTTAGGCTAATGGTGTTTAGAAATTTTCTATTTGAGCTTTCTTCTTCACTAAGTTTGTCTAATATGTGTTTTTGGTTTCATATTTCATTTCAATTCTGATTCAAATTCTTTTAAACATGCAACCATCTCCTTATGAACTCTAATTGGCTTATTAAATCACATTCTTAGGCTAATGGTGTTTAGAAATTTTCTATTTGAGCTTTCTTCTTCACTAAGTTTGTCTAATATGTGTTTTCGGTTTCATATTTCATTTCAATTCTGATTCAAATTCTTTTAAACATGCAACCATCTCCTTATCAACTCTAATTGGCTTACTATATCACATTCTTAGGCTAATGGTGTTTAGAAATTTTCTATTTGAGCTTTCTTCTTCACTAAGTTTGTCTAATATGTGTTTTTGGTTTCATATTTCATTGCAATTCTGATTCAAATTCTTTTAAACATGCAACCATCTCCTTATCAACTCTAATTGACTTACTAAATAACATTCTTAGGCTAATAGTCTTTAGAAATTTTCTATTTGAGCTTTCTTCTTCACTAAGTTTGTCTAATATGTGTTTTTGGTTTCATATTTCATTGCAATTCTGATTCAAATTCTTTTAAACATGCAACCATCTCCTGATCAACTCTAATTGGCTTATTCAATCTCATTCTTAGGCTAATGGTGTTTAGAAATTTTCTATTTGAGCTTTCTTCTTCACTAAGTTTGTCTAATATGTGTTTTTGTTTCATATTTCATTGCAATTCTGATTCAAATTCTTTCAAACATCCAACCATCTCCTTATTAACTCTAATTCGTCTATTAAATCACATTCTTAGGCTAATGGTGTTTAGAAATTTTCTATTTGAGCTTTCTTCTTCACTAAGTTTGTCTAATATGTGTTTTTGGTTTCATATTTCATTGCATTTCTGATTCAAATCCTTTCAAACATGCAACCATCTCCTTATCAACTCTAATTCGCCTATTATATCACATTCTTAGGCTAATGGTGTTTAGAAATTTTCTATTTGAGCTTTCTTCTTCACTAAGTTTGTCTAATATGTGTTTTTGGTTTCATATTTCATTGCAATTCTGATTCAAATTCTTTTAAACATGCAACCATCTCCAGATCAACTCTAATTGGCTTATTAAATCATAATTCTACGCCAATGGTGTTTAGAAATTTTCTATTTGAGCTTTCTTCTTCACTAAGTTTGTCTAATATGTGTTTTTGTTTCATATTTCATTGCAATTCTGATTCAAATTCTTTCAAACATCCAACCATCTCCTTATCAACTCTAATTGGCCTATTATATCACATTCTTAGGCTAATGGTGTATAGAAATTTTCTATTTGAGCTTTCTTCTCCACTAAGTTTGTCTAATAGGTGTTTTTGGTTTCATATTTCATTGCAATTTTGATTCAAATTCTTTCAAACATCCAACCATCTCCTTATCAACTCTAATTCGCCTATTATATCACATTCTTAGGCTAATGGTGTTTAGAAATTTTCTATTTGAGCTTTCTTCTTCACTAAGTTTGTCTAATATGTGTTTTTGGTTTCATATTTCATTGCAATTCTGATTCAAATTCTTTTAAACATGCAACCATCTCCTTATCAACTCTAATTGGCTTACTAAATCACATTCTTAGGCTAATGGTGTTTAGAAATTTTCTATTTGAGCTTTCTTCTTCACTAAGTTTGTCTAATATGTGTTTTTGGTTTCATATTTCATTTCAATTCTGATTCAAATTCTTTTAAACATGCAACCATCTCCTTATCAACTCTAATTGACTTACTAAATCACATTCTTAGGCTAATAGTCTTTAGAAATTTTCTATTTGAGCTTTCTTCTTCACTAAGTTTGTCTAATTTGTGTTTTCGGTTTCATATTTCATATCAATTCTGATTCAAATTCTGTTAAACATGCAACCGTCTCCTTCTCAACTCTAATTGGCTTATTCAATCACATTCTTAGGCTAAAGGTGTTTAGAAATTTTCTATTTGAGCTTTCTTCTTCACTAAGTTTGTCTAATATGTGTTTTTGGTTTCATATTTCATTTCAATTCTGATTCAAATTCTAATAAACATGCAACCATCTCCTTATCAACTCTAATTGGCTTATTAAATCACATTCTTAGGCTAATGGTGTTTAGAAATTTTCTATTTGAGCTTTTTTCTTCACTAAGTTTGTCTAATATGTGTTTTTGGTTTCATATTTCATTTCAATTCTGATTCAAATTCTTTTAAACATGCAACCATCTCCAGATCAACTCTAATTGGCTTATTCAATCTCATTCTTAGACTAATGGTGTTTAGAAATTTTCTATTTGAGCTTTCTTCTTCACTATGTTTTTTTAATTTGTGTTTTTGGTTTCATATTTCATTTCAATTCTGATTCAAATTCTTTAAACATGCAACCATCTCCTTATCAGCTCTAATTGGCTTATTAAATGAAATTCTTAGGCTAATGGTGTTTAGAAATTTTCTATTTGAGCTTTCTCCTTCACTAAGTTTGTCTAATATGTGTTTTTGGTTTCATATTTCATTTCAATTCTGATTCAAATTCAGTTAAACGTGCAACCGTCTCCTTATCAACTCTAATTGGCTTATTCAATCTAATTCTTAGTCTAATGGTGTTTAGAAATTTTCTATTTGAGTTTTCTTATTCACTTAGTTTGTCTAATATGTGTTTTTGTTTTCATATTTCATTTCAATAACGATTCAAATTCTTTTAAACACGCAACCATCTCCTTATCAACTCTAATTGACTTACTAAATCACATTCTTAGGCTAATGGTGTTTAAAAATTTTCTATTTGAGCTTTCTTCTTCACTAAGTTTGTCTAATATGTGTTTTTGGTTTCATATTTCATTTCAATTATCTGATTCAAATTCTTTTAAACATGCAACCATGTCCTTATCAACTCTAATTGGCTTATTAAATCACATTCTTAGGCTAATGGTGTTTAGAAATTTTCTATATGCGCTTTCTTCTTCACTAAGTTTGTCTAATATGTGTTTTTGGATTCATATTCCATTTCAATTCTGATTCAAATTCTTTTAAACATGCAACCATCTCCTTATCAACTCTAATTGGCTTATTCAATCACATTCTTAGGCTAATGGTGTTTAGAAATTTTCTATTTGAGCTTTCTCATTCACTAAGTTTGTCTTATATGTGTTTTTAGTTTCATATTTTATTTCAATTCTGATTCAAATTCTTTTAAACATGCCACCGTTTCCTTATCAACTCTAATTGGCCTATTCAATCTCATTCTTAGGCTAATGGTGTTTAGAAATTTTTTATTTGAGCTTTCTTCTTCACTAAGTTTGTCTAATATGTGTTTTTAGTCTCATATTTCATTTCAATTCTGTTCAATTTCTTTTAAACATGCAACCATCTCCGTATCAACTCTAATTGGCTTATTCAATCTCATTCTTAGGCTAATGGTGTTTAGAAATTTTCTATTTGAGCTTTCTTATTCACTAAGTTTGTCTGATATGTGTTTTTGGATTCATATTCCATTTCAATTCTGATTCAAATTCTTTTAAACATGTAACCATCTCCTTATCAACTCTAATTGGCTTATTAAATCACATTCTTAGACCAATGGTGTTTAGAAATTTTATTTTTGAGCTTTCTTCTTCACTAAGTTTGTCTAATATGTGTTTTTGGTTTCATATTTCATTTCAATTCTGATTCAAATTCTTTTAAACATGCAACCATCTCCTTATCAACTCTAGTTGGCTTATTCAATCACATTCTTAGGCTAATGGTGTTTAGAAATTTTCTATTTGATCTCTCTCCTTCACTAAGTTTCTCTAATATGAGTTTTTGGTTTCATATTTCGTTTCAATTCTGATTCAATTTCATTTTAACATGCAACCGTCTCCTTATCAACTCTAATTGGCATATTAAATCACATTCTTAGGCTAATGGTGTTTATAAATTTTCTATTTGAGCTTTCTCCTGCACTACGTTTCTCTAATATGAGTTTTTGGTTTCATATTTCGTTTCAATTATGATTCAATTTCTTTTCAACATGCAACCATCTCCTTATCAACTCTAGTTGGCTTATTTAATCACATTCTTAGGCTAATGGTGTTTAGAAATTTTCTATTTGTTCTCTCTCCTTCACTATGTTTGTCTAAAATGTGTTTTTGGTTTCATATTTCATTTCCATTCTGATTTAAATTCTTTTAAACGTGCAACCATCTCCATATGAACCCTAATTGGCTTATTGAATCTCATTCTTAGGCTAACGGTGTTTAGAAAATTTTTATTAGAGCTTTCTCCTTAACTAAGTTTTTCTAATATGTGTTTTTGGTTTCATATTTCATTTCAATTCTGATTCAAATTCTGTTAAACATGCCACCGTCTCCTTATCAACTCTAATTGGCTTATTAAATCACATTCTTAGGCTAATGGTGTTTATAAATTTTCTATTTGAGCTTTCTCCTCCACTACGTTTCTCTAATGTGTGTTTTTTGTTTCATATTTCATTTCAATTCTGATTCATATTCTGTTAAACATGCCACCGTCTCCTTATCAACTCTAATTGGCTTATGAAATCACATTCTTAGGCTAATGGTGTTTATAAATTTTCAATTTGAGCTTTCTTCTTCACTAAGTTTGTCTAATATGTGTTTTTGGTTTCATATTACATTTCAATTCTGATTCAAATTCTTTTAAACATGCAACCCTCTCCTTATCAACTCTAATTGGCTTATTCAATCTCATTCTTAGGCTAATGGTCTTTAGAAATTTTCTATATGAGCTTTCTTCTTCACTAAGTTTGTCTAATATGTGTTTTTGTTTCATATTTCATTTCAATTCGATTCAAATTCTTTTAAACATGCAACCATCTCCTTATCAACTCTAATTGGCTTATTAAATCTCAAATTCTTAGGCTAATGGTGTTTAGAAATTTTCTATTTGAGCTTTCTCCTTCACTAAGTTTGTCTAATATGTGTTTTTGGTTTCATATTTCATTTCAATTCGATTCAAATTCTTTTAAACATGCAACCATCTCCTTATCAACTCTAATTCGCCTATTAAATCACATTCTTAGGCTAATGGTGTTTAGAAATTTTCTATTTGAGCTTTCTTATTCAGTAAGTTTGTCTAATATGTGTTTTTTGTTTCATATTTCATTGCAATTCTGATTCAAATTCTTTTAAACATGCGACCATCTCCTTATCAACTCAAATTGGCTTATTAAATCTCATACTTAGGCTAATGATGTGTAGAAATTTTCTATTTGAGTTTTCTTCTCCACTAAGTTTGTCTAATGTGTGTTTTTCGTGTCATATTTCATTTCAATTCTAATACAAATTCTGTAAACATGCAACCGTGTCCTTATCAACTCTAATTGGCTTATTCAATCTCATTCTTAGGCTAATGGTGTATAGAAATTTTCTATTTGAGCTTTCTTCTCCACTAAGTTTGTCTAATATGTGTTTTAAGTTTCATATTTCATTTCAGTTCTGATGCAAATTCTTTTAAACATGCAAGCATCTCCTTATCAACTCTAATTGACTTACTAAATCATATTCTTAGGCTAATGGTGTTTAGAAATTTTCTATTTGAGCTTTCTTCTTCACTAAGTTTGTCTAATATGTGTTTTTGGTTTCATATTTCATTTCAATTCTGATTCAAATTCTTTTAAACATGCAACCGTCTCCTTATCAACTCTAATTGGCTTATTCAATCTCATTCTTAGGCTAATGGTGTTTAGAAATTTTCTATTTGAGCTTACTCCTTCACTAAGTTTGTCTAATATGTGTTTTTGGTTTCATATTTCATTTCAATTCTGATTCAAATTCTTTAAACATGCAACCATCTCCTTATCAACTCTAATTGGCTTATTAAATCTCATTCTTAGGCTAATGGTGTTTAGAAATTTTCTATTTGATCTTTCTCCTTCACTAAGTTTGTCTAATATGTGTTTTTGGTTTCATATTTCATTTCAATTCTGATTCAAATTCTGTTAAACATGCAACCATCTCCGTATCAACTCTAATTGGCTTATTCAATCTCATTCTTAGGCTAATGGTGTTTAGAAATTTTCTATTTGAGCTTTCTCCTTCACTAAGTTTGTCTAATATGTGTTTTTGTTTCATATTTCATTTCAATTCTGATTCAAATTCTTTTAAACATGCAACCAACTCCGTATCAACTCTAGTTGGCTTATTCAATCCCATTTTTAGGTTAATGGTGTTTAGAAATTTTCTATTTGAGCTTTCATTTTCACTAAGTTTGTTTAATATGTGTTTTTGGTTTCATATTTCATTTCAATTCTGAGTTAAATTCTTTTAAACATGCAACCATCTCCGTATGAACTCTAATTGGCTTTTTAAATTACTTTCTTAGGCTAATGGTGTTTAGAAATTTTCTATTTGAGCTTACTCCTTCACTAAGTTTGTCTAATATGTGTTTTTGGTTTCATATTTCATTTCAATTCTGATTCAAATTCTTTTAAACATGCAACCGTCTCCTTATCAACCCTAATTGGCTTATTAAATTAAATTCTTAGGCTAATGGTGTTTCGAAATTATCTATTTGATCTTTCTCCTTCACTATGTTTTTCTAATATGTGTTTTTGGTTTCATATTTTATTTCAATTCGGATTCAAATTATTTAAACTTGCAACCATCTCCATATGAACTCTAATTGGCTTATTCAATCTCATTCTTAGGCTAATGGTGTTTAGAAATTTTCTATTTGATCTTTCTCCTTCACTATGTTTGTCTAATATGTGTTTTTGGTTTCATATTTCATTTCAATTCTGTTCAATTTCTTTTAAACATGCAACCATCTCCTTATCAACTCTAATTGTCTTACTAAATGTCATGCTTAGGCTAATGGTGTTTAGAAATTTTCTATTTGAGCTTTTTCTTCTCTAAGTTTATCTAATATGTGTTTTTGGTTTCATCTTTCATTTCAATTCTGATTCAAATTCTTTTAAATATGCAACTATCTACTTATCAACTCTAATTGGCTTATTCAATCTCATTTTTAGGCTAAAGGTGTTTAAAAATTTTCTATTTGTGCTTTCTCCTTCACTAAGTTTGTCTAATATGTGTTTTTAGTTTCATATTTCAATTAAATTCTGATTGAAATTCTGTTAAACATGCCACCATCTCCTTAACAACTCAAATTGGCTTATTAAATCTCATTCTTAGGCTAATGGTGTTTAGAAATTTTCTATTTGAGCTTACTCCTTCACTTTGTTTGTCTAATATGTGTTTTTGGTTTCATATTTCATTTCAATTCTGATTGAAATTCTTTTAAACATGCAACCATCTCCTTATCAACTCTAATTGGCTTATTCAATCTCATTCTTAGGCTAATGGTGTTTAGAAATTTTCTGTTTGTGCTTTCTCCTTCACTAAGTTTGTCTAATATGTGTTTTTGGATTCATATTCCATTTCAATTCTGATTGAAATTCTGTTAAACATGCAACTGTCTCCTTATCAACTCTAATTGGCTTATTAAATCACATTCTTAGGCTAATGGTGTTTAAAAATTTTTTTTATAAGCTTTCTTCTTCACAAAGTTTGTCTAATATGTGTTTTTGGTTTCATATTTCATTTCAATTCTGATTCAAATTCTTTTAAACATGCAACCATGTCTTTATCAACTCTAATTGGCTTATTAAATCTCATTCTTAGGCTAATGGTGTTTAGAAATTTTCTATTTGATCTTTCTCCTTCACTAAGTTTGTCTAATATGTGTTTTTGGATTCATATTCCATTTCAATTCTGATTCAAATTCTTTTAAACATGCAACCATGTCTTTATCAACTCTAATTGGCTTATTAAATCACATTCTTAGGCTAATGGTGTTTAGAAATTTTCTATATGAGCTTTCTTCTTCACTAATTTGTCTAATATGTGTTTTTGGTTTCATATTCCATTTCAATTCTGATTCAAATTCTTTTAAACATGCAACCATCTCCTTATCAACTCTAATTGGCTTATTCAATCTCATTCTTAGGCTAATGGTGTTTAGAAATTTTCTATTTGTGCTTTCTCCTTCACTAAGTTTGTCTAATATGTGTTTTTGGATTCATATTCCATTTCAATTCTGATTCAAATTCTTTTAAACTTGTGACCATATCCTTATCAACTCTAATTGGCTTATTCAATCTCATTCTTAGGCTAATGGTGTTTAGAAATTTTCTATTTGAGCTTTCTCATTCACTAATTTTCTCTTATATGTGTTTTTAGTTTCATATTGTGTTTCAATTCTGATCCAAATTCTTTTAAACAATCAACCATCTCCATATCAACTCTAATAGGCTTATTAAATCACATTCTTAGACCAATGGTGTTTAGAAAATTTCTATTTGAGTTTTCTTCGTCCCCAAGTTTGTCTAATATGTGTTTTTGGTTTCATATTTGATTTCAGTTATGATTCAAATTCTTTTAAACATGCGACCATCTCCTTATCAACTCAAATTGGCTTATTAAATCTCATACTTAGGCTAATGGTGTTTAGAAATTTTCTATTTGACCTTTCTCATTCACTAAGTTTGTCTAATATGTGTTTTTGGTTTCATATTTCATTGCAATTCTGATTCAAATTCTTTTAAACATGCAACCATCTCCTTATGAACTCTAATTGGCCTATTCAATCTCATTCTTAGGCTAATGGTGTTTAGAAATTTTCTATTTGAGCTTACTCTTTCACTAAGTTTGTCTAATATGTGTTTTTGGTTCCATATTTCATTTCAATTCTGAATCAATTTTTTTAAAACATGCAACCATCTCCTTTTCAACTCTAATTGGCTAATTAAATCACATTCTTAGGCTAATGGTGTTTATAAATTTTCTATTTGAGCTTTCTCCTCCACTACGTTTCTCTAATGTGTGTTTTTGGTCACATATTTCATTTCAATTCTGATTCAAATTCTTTTAAACCTGCAACCATATCCTTCTCAACTCTAATTGGCTTATTCAATCTCATTCTTAGGCTAATGGTGTTTAGAAATTTTCTATTTGAGTTTTCTTATTCACTTAGTTTGTCTAATATGTGTTTTTGGTCACATATTTCATTTCAATTCTGATTCAAATTCTTTTAAACAATCAACCATCTCCTTTTCAACTCTAATTGGCTAATTAAATCACATTCATAGGCTAATGGTGTTTAGAAATTTTCTACTTGAGCTTACTCCTTCACTAAGTTTGTCTAATATGTGTTTGTGGTTTCATATTTCATTTCAATTTTGATTCAAATTCTTTTAAACATGCGACCATCTCCTTATCAACTCAAATTGGCTTACTAAATCTCATACTTAGGCTAATGGTGTTTAAAATTTTCTATTTGACCTTTCTCATTCACTAAGTTTGTCTTATATGTGTTTTTAGTTTCATATTTTGTTTCAATTCTGATTCAAATTCTGTTAAACATGCCACCGTCTCCTTATCAACTCTAATTGGCTTATTCAATCTCTACTATTCTTAGTTTAGAGTTTTTCTATTTCATTTCACTAAGTTTGTCTAAATTTTCTTTTGATATTTCTTTTCAATTCTGATTCAAATTAAACATGTCTAATCATCTCCTTATCAACTCTAATTGGCTTATTCAATCTTATTCTTAGGCTAATGGTGTTTAGAAATTTTCTATTTGAGCTTTCTTCTTCACTAAGTTTGTCTAATATGTGTTTTTGGTTTCATATTTCATTTCAATTCTGATTCAAATTCTGTTAAACATGCAACCATCTCCGTATCAACTCTAATTGGCTTATTCAATCTCATTCTTAGGCTAATGGTGTTTAGAAATTTTCTATTTGAGCTTTCTTATTCACTAAGTTTGTCTATTTTGTGTTTTTGGTGTCATATTTCATTTCAATTCTGATTCAAATTCTTTTAAACATGCAACCATCTCCTTATCAACTCTAATTGGCTTATTTAATCTTATTCTTAGGCTAATGGTGTTTAGAAATTTTCTATAGGAGCTTTCTTCTTCACTAAGTTTGTCTAATATGTGTTTTTGGTTTCATATTTCATTTCAATTCTGATTCAATTTCTTTTAAACATGCAACCACCTCCCTATCAACTCTAATTGGCTAATTCAATCACATTCTTAGGCTAATGGTGTTTAGAAATTTTCTATTTGAGCTTTCTCATTCACTAAGTTTGTCTTATATGTGTTTTTAGTTTCATATTTTATTTCAATTCTGATTCAATTTCTTTTAAACATGCAACCATCTCCTTATCAACTCTAGTTGGCTTATTCAATCTCATTCTTAGGCTAATGGTGTTTAGAAATTTTCTATTTGAGCTTTCTCCTTCACTAAGTTTGTCTTATATGTGTTTTTAGTTTCATATTTTATTTCAATTCTGATTCAAATTCTTTTAAACATGCAACCATCTCCTTATCAACTCTAATTGGTTTATTCAATCTCATTCTTAGGCTAATGGTGTTTAGAAATTTTCTATTTGAGCTTTCTTCTTCACTAAGTTTGTCTGATATGTGTTTTTGGTGTCATATTTCATTTCAATTCTGATTCAAATTCTTTTAAACATGTAACCATCTCCTTATCAACTCTAATTGGCTTATTAAATCACATTCTTAGGCTAATAGTGTTTAGAAATTTTTTATTTGAGCTTTCTCCTTCACTAAGTTTGTCTAATATGTGTTTTTAGTTTCATATTTCATTTAAATTCGATTCAAATTCTTTTAAACATGCAACCATCTCTTATCAACTCTAATTGGCTTATTCAATCTCATTCTTAGGCTAATGGTGTTTAGAAAATTTTTATTTGAGCATACTCCTTCACTAAGTTTGTCTAATATGTGTTTTTGGTTCCATATTTCATTTGATTTCTGATTTATATTATTTTAAACATGCAACCATCTCCATATGATCTCTAATTGGCTTATTCAATCTCATTCTTAGGCTAATGGTGTTTAGAAATTTTCTATTTGTGCTTTCTCCTTCACTAAGTTTGACTAATATGTGTTTTTGGTTTCTTATTCTATTTCAATTCTGATTCAAATTCTTTTCAACATGCAACCATCTCCTTATCAACTCTAATTGGTTTATTCAATCTCATTCTTAGGCTAATGGTGTTTAGAAATTTTCTATTTGAGCTTACTCCTTCACTAACTTTGTCTAATATGTGTTTTTGTTTCATATATCATTTCAATTCTGATTCAAATTCTTTAAACATGCAACCATCTCCTCATCAACTCTAATTGGCTTATTCAATCTCATTCTTAGGCTAATGGTGTTTAGAAATTTTCTATTTTATCTTTCTCCTTCACAAATTTTTTCTAATATATGTTTTTGGTTTCATATTTCATTTCAATTCTGATTCAATTTCTTTTAAACATGCAACCATCTCCTTATCAACTCTAATTGGCTTATTCAATCTCATTCTTAGGCTAATGGTGTTTAGAAATTTTCTATTTGAGCTTACTCCTTCACTAAGTTTGTCTAATATGTGTTTTTGGTTTCATATTTCATTTCAATTCTGTTCAATTTCTTTTAAACATGCAACCATCTCCGTATCAACTCTAATTGGCTTATTCAATCTCATTCTTAGGCTAATGGTGTTTAGAAATTTTCTATTTGAGCTTTCTTCTTCACTAAGTTTGTCTAATATGTGTTTTTGGTTTCATATTTCATTTCAATTCTGATTCAATTTCTTTTAAACATGCAACCATCTCCGTATCAAATCTAATTGGCTTGTTAAATCACATTCTTAGGCTAATGGTGTTTAGAAATTTTCTATTTGAGCTTACTCCTTCACTAAGTTTGTCTAATATGTGTTTTTGGTTTCATATTTCATTTCAATTCTGATTCAATTTCTTTTAAACATGCAACCATCTCCGTATCAACTCTAGTTGGCTTATTCAATCACATTCTTAGGCTAATGGTGTTTAGAAATTTTCTATTTGATCTTTCTCCTTCACTATGTTTGTCTAATATGTGTTTTTGGTTTCATATTTCATTTCAATTCTTATTTAAATTCTTTTAAACATGCAACCATCTCCATATGAACTCTAATTGGCTTATTCAATCTCATTCTTAGGCTAATGGTGTTTAGAAATTTTCTATTTGAGCTTTCTTATTCACTATGTTTTTCTAATATGTGTTTTTGGTTTCATATTTCATTTCAATTCTGTTCAATTTCTTTTAAACATGCAACCATCTCCGTATCAACTCTAATTGGCTTATTCAATCTCATTCTTAGGCTAACGGTGTTTAGAAAATTATTATTTGAGGTTTCACTTTTACTACGTTTTTCTATTATGTGTTTTTGATTTCATATTCCATTTCAATTCTGATTCAAATTCTTCTAAACATGCAACTATCTACTTATCAACTCTAATTGGCTTATTCAATCTCATTTTTAGGCTAATGGTGTTTAGAAATTTTCTATTTGAGTTTTCTTCTTTACTAAGTTTGTCTAATATGTGTTTTTGATTTCATATTTCATTTCAATTCTGATTCAAATTCTGTTAAACATGCAACCGTCTCCTTATCAACTCTAATTGGCTTATTAAATATCATTCTTAGGCTAATGGTGTATAGAAATTTTCTATTTGAGCTTACTCCTTCACTAACTTTGTCTAATATGTGTTTTTGTTTCATATATCATTTCAATTCTGATTCAAATTCTTTATAACTTGCGACCATCTCCATATCACCTCTAATTGGCTTATTCAATCTCATTCTTAGGCTAATGGTGTTTAGAAATTTTCTATTTGAGCTTTCTTATTCACTAAGTTTGTCTATTATGTGTTTTTGGTTTCATATTTCCTTTCAATTCTGATCCAAATTCTTTTACACATGCAACCATCTCCTTATCAACTCTAATTGGCTTACTAAATCTCATTCTTAGGCTAATGGTGTTTAGAAATTTTCTATTTGAGCCTTTTCTTCACTAAGTTTGTCTAATATGTGTTTTTGGTTTCATATTTGATTTCAATTCTGACCCAAATTCTTTTAAACAAGCAACCATGTCCTTATCAACTCTAATTGGCTTATTCAATCTCATTCTTAGGCTAATGGTGTTTAGAAATTTTCTATTTGAGCCTTTTCTTCACTAAGTTTGTCTAATATGTGTTTTTGGTTTCATATTTCATTTCAATTCTGATTGAAATTCTTTTAAACATGCAACCATCTCCTTATCAACTCTAATTGGCTTATTCAATCTCATTCTTAGGCTAATGGTGTTTAGAAATTTTCTATTTGAGCTTTTTCTTCACTAAGTTTGTCTAATATGTGTTTTTGGTTTCATATTTCATTTCAATTCTGATCCAAATTCTTTTAAACATGCAACCATCTCCTTATCAACTCTAATTGCCTTATTCAATCTCATTCTTAGGCTAATGGTGTTTAGAAATTTTCTATTTGAGCTTACTCCTTCACTAAGTTTGTCTAATATGTGTTTTTGGTTTCATATTTCATTTCAATTCGGATTCAATTTCTTTTAAACATGCAACCATCTCCTTATCAACTCTAATTGGCTTATTCAATCTCATTCTTAGGCTAATGGTGTATAGAAATTTTCTATTTGAGCTTTCTTCTTCACTAAGTTTGTCTAATATGTGTTTTTGGTTTCATATTTCATCTTGATTCTGTTCAAATTCTTTTAAACATGCAACCATCTCCTTATCACCTCTAATTGGCTTATTCAATCTCATTCTTAGGCTAATGGTGTTTAGAAATTTTCTATTTGAGCTTTCTCCTTCACTAAGTTTGTCTTATATGTGTTTTTGGTTTCATATTTGATTTCTATTATGATTCAAATTGTTTTAAACATGCAACCATCTCCTTATCAACTCTAATTGGCTTATTCAATCTCATTCTTAGGCTAATGGTGTTTAGAAATTTTCTATTTGAGCTTTCTCCTTCACTAAGTTTGTCTAATATGTGTTTTTGGTTTCATATTTCATTTCAATTCTGATTCAAATTCTTTTAAACATGCAACCATCTCCTTATCAACTCTAATTGGCTTATTCAATCTCATTCTTAGGCTAATGGTGTTTAGAAATTTTCTATTTGAGCTTTCTCCTTCACTAAGTTTGTCTTATATGTGTTTTTAGTTTATTATTCCATTTCAATTCTGATTGAAATTCTTTTAAACATGCAACCATCTCCTTATCAACTCTAATTGGCTTATTTAATCTTATTCTTAGGCTAATGGTGTTTAGAAATTTTCTATTTGAGCTTTCTTCTTCACTAAGTTTGTCTAATATGTGTTTTTGGTTTCATATTTCATTTCAATTCTGATTCAAATTCTTTTAAACATGCAACCATCTCCTTATCAACTCTAATTGGCCTATTCAATCTCATTCTTAGGCTAATGGTGTTTAGAAATTTTCTATTAGAGCTTTCTCCTTCACTAAGTTTATCTAATATATGTTTTTGGTTTCATATTTCATTTCAAATTGATTGAAATTCTTTCAAACATGCAACCATCTCCTTATCAACTCTAATTGGCTTATTCAATCTCATTCTTAGGCTAATGGTGTTTAGAAATTTTCTATTTGAGCTTTCTCATTCACTAAGTTTGTCTTATATGTGTTTTTAGTTTCATATTTTATTTCAATTCTGATTCAAATTCTTTTAAACATGCGACCATCTCCTTATCAACTCAAATTGGCTTATTAAATCTCATACTTAGGCTAATGGTGTTTAGAAATTTTCTATTTGACCTTTCTTATTCACTAAGTTTGTCTTATGTATGTTTTTGGATTCATATTCCATTTCAATTCTGATTCAAATTCTTAAACATGCAACCATCTCCTTATCAACTCTAATTGGCTTATTCAATCTCATTCTTAGGCTAATGGTGTTTAGAAATTTTCTATTTGAGCTTTCTCATTCACTAAGTTTGTCTAATATGTGTTTTCAGTTTCATATTCCATTTCAATTCTGATTCAAATTCTTTTAAACATGCAACCATCTCCTTATCAACTCTAATTGGCTTATTCAATCTCATTCTTAGGCTAATGGTGTTTAGAAATTTTCTATTTGTGCTTTCCCCTTCGTTAAGTTTGTCTAATATGTGTTTTTAGTTTCATATTTCATTTTAATTATGATTCAAATTCTGTTAAACATGCAACAATCTCGTTATCAACTCTAATTGGCTTATTCAATCTCATTCTTAGGCCAATGGTGCTTAGAAATTTTCTATTTGAGATTTCTTCTTCACTAAGTTTGTCTAATATGTGTGTTTGGATTCATATTCCATTTCAATTCTGATTCAAATTCTTTTAAACATGCAACTATCTACTTATCAACTCTAATTGGCTTATTCAATCTCATTTTTCGGCTAATGGTGTTTAGAAATTTTCTATTTGTGCTTTCTCCTTCACTAAGTTTGTCTCATATGTGTTTTTAGTTTCATATTTCATTTCAATTCTGATTGAAATTCTTTTAAACGTGCAACCATGTCTTTATCAACTCTAATTGGCTTATTAAATCACATTCTTAGCCTAATGGTGTTTAGAAATTTTCTATTTGAGCTTACTCCTTCACTAAGTTTGTCTAATATGTGTTTTTGGTTTCATATTTCATTTCAATTCTGATTCAAATTCTTTTAAACATGCAACCATCTCCTTATCAACTCTAATTGGCTTATTCAATCTCATTCTTAGGCTAATGGTGTTTAGAAATTTTCTATTTGAGCTTTCTCATTCACTAATTTTCTCTAATATGTGTTTTTGGATTCATATTTCATTTCAATTCTGATTCAAATTCTTTTAAACATGCAACCATCTCCTTATCAACTCTAATTGGCTTATTCAATCTCATTCTTAGGCTAATGGTGTTTAGAAATTTTCTATTTGAGCCTTCTTCTTCACTAAGTTATTCTAATATGTGTTTTTGGTTTCATATTTCATTTCAATTCTGATTCAAATTCTTTTAAACATGAAACCATCTCCTTATGAACTCTAATTGGCTTATTGAATCTCATTCTTAGGCTAATGGTGTTTAGAAATTTTCTATTTGATCTTTCTCCTTCACTAAGTTTGTCTAATATGTGTTTTTGATTTCGTATTTCGTTTCAATTCTGATTCAAATTCTTCTAAACATGCAACCATCTCCTTATCAACTCTAATTGGCTTATTGAATCTCATTCTTAGGCTAATGGTGTTTAGAAATTTTCTATTTGATCTTTCTCCTTCACTAAGTTTGTCTAATATGTGTTTTTGGTTTCATATTTCATTTCAATTCTGATTCAAATTCTTTTAAACATGCAACCATCTCCTTATGAACTCTAATTGGCTTATTCAATCTCATTCTTAGGCTAATACTGTTTAGAAATTTTGTATTTGTGCTTTCTCCTTCACTAAGTTTGTCTCATATGTGTTTTTAGTTTCATATTTCATTTCAA
>CM062360.1:318896-367184 GCA_031216115.1 Senna siamea | reverse complement strand
CTTAGTGAAGAAGAAAGCTCAAATAGAAAAGAAAATTTAAATAAACAATTTTAAACAGAATTGGCCTAGGAATGTGATTTAATTAGCCAATTAAAGTTGATAAAGAGATGGCTGCATGTTCAAAAGCATTTGAATCATAATTGAAATGGAATATGAAACTAAGAAAACATGTTAGACAAACTTAGTGAAGAAGAGAGCTCAAATTGAAAATTTCTAAACATCATTGGCCTAGGAATGTGATTTAATAAGCCAATTAGAGTTGAGAAAGAGATGGTTGCATGTTCAAAAGATTTTGAATCAGAATTGAAATGGAATATGAAACAAAAACACATATAAGGAAAACATAGCGAAGAAGAAAGCTCAAATAGAAAAGTTCTAAATACCATTGGCCTAGGAATGTGATTTAATAAGCCAATTAGAGTTGATAAAGAGATGGTTGAATGTTCAAATGAATTTGAATTAGAATTGAAATGGAATATGAAAGAAAATCACATATTAGACAAACTTAGTGAAGAAGAAAGCTCAAATAGAAAAGTTCTAAACACCATTGGCCTAGGAATGTGATTTAATATGCCAATTAGAGTTCATAACGGGATGGTTGCATGTTCAAGAGACTTTGACTTAGAATTGAAAAGTAATATGAAACCAAAAGCACATATTAGGGAATCATAGTGAAGAAGCAAGCTCAAATAGAACATTTCTAAACACCATTGCCTTTGGAATGTGATTTAATAAGCCAATTAGAGTTGATGAAGTGATGGTTGCAAGTTCAAATGAATTTGAATCAGAATTGAAATGGAATATGAAACCAAAACACATATTAGACAAACTTAGTGAAGAAGAAAGCTCAAATAGAAAAGTTCTAAACACCATTGGCCTAGGAATGTGATTTAATAAGCCGATTAGCGTTGATAAAGAGATGGTTGCATGTTCAAAAGAATTTAATGAAACTTGAAATGGAATATGAAACCAAAAACACACATTAGACGGACTTAGTGAAGAAGAAAGCTCAAATAGAAAATTTCTAAACAGCATTGGCCTAAAAATGTGATTGAATAAGCCAATTAGAGTTGATAAGGAGATGGTTGCAAGTTTAAAAGAATTTGAATCAGAAATGAAATGGAATATGAAACCAAAAACACAGATTAGACAAACTTAGTGAAGAAGAAAGCTCAAATAGAAAATTTCTAAACACCATTGCCTAGAATGTGATTTAATAAGCCAATTAGAGTTGATAAAGAGATGGTTGCATGTTCAAAGAATTTGAATCGAATTGAAATGGAATATGAAACCAAAACACATATTAGACAAACTTAGTGAAGAAGAAAGCTCAAATAAAAAATTTCTAAACACCATTGGCTAGGAATATGATTTAATAAGCCAATTAGAGTTGATAAAGAGATGGTTGCATGTTCAAAAGAATTGGATTTAAATTGAAATGGAATATGAGACCAAAAACACATACTAGGCAAACTTAGTGGAGAAGAAAGCTCAAATAGAAAAGTTATAAACACCATTGGCCTAGAATGTGATTTAATAAGCCAATTAGAGTTGATAAAGAGATGGTTGCATGTTCAAAGAATTTGAATCAAATTGAAATGGAATATGAAACAAAAACACATATTAGACAAAATTAGTGAAGAAGAAAGCTCAAATAGAAAATTTGTAAACACCATTAGCCTAGGAATGTCATTTAATAAGCCGATTAGAGTTGATAAAGAGATGGTTGCATGTTCAAAAGAATTTGAATCATAATTGAAATGAAATATGAAACCAAAAATACATATTAGACAAAATTAGTGAAGAAGAAAGCTCAAATAAAAAATTTCTAAACACCATTGGCAAGGAATGTGATTTAATAAGCAATTAGAGTTGATAAGGAGATTGTTGCATGTTTAAAAGAATTTGAATCAGAATTGAAATGGAATATGAAACCAAAAACACATATTTGACAAAATTAGCGAAGAAGCAAGCTCAAATAGAAAACTTCTAAACAAATTTAACCTAGGAATGTGATTTAATAAGCCAATTATAGTTGATAAAGAGATGGTTGCATGTTTAAGAGATTTTGAATCAGAGTTGAAATGAAATATGAAACCAAAAACACATATTAGACAAACTTAGTGAAGAAGAAAGCACAAATAGAACATTTCTAAACACCATTGCCCTAGGAATGTGATTTAATAAGCCAATTAGAGTTGATAAAGAGATGGTTGCATGTTCAAAAGAATTTGAATCAAAATTCAAATAAAATATGAAACCAAAAACACATATTAGACAAACTTAGTGAAGAAGAAAACTTAAATAGAAAAGTTCTAAACACCATTGGCGTAGGAATGTGATTTAATAAGCCAATTAGAGTTGATAAAGAGATGGTTGCATGTTTAAGAGATTTTGAATCAGAGTTGAAATGAAATATGAAACCAGAAACACATATTAGGCAAACTTAGTGAAGAAGAAAGCTCAAATAGAAAAGTTCTAAACACCATTGGCCTAGGAATGTGATTTAATATGCCAATTAGAGTTCATAAAGAGATGGTTGCATGTTCAAGAGAATTTGACTTAGAATTGAAAAGGAATATGAAATCAAAAACACGTATTAGGGAATCATAGTGAAGAAGAAAGCTCAAATAGAAAAGTTCTAAACACCATTGGCCTAGGAATGTGATTTAATATGCCAATTAGAGTTGATAAAGAGCTGGTTGCATGTTCAAAAGAATTTGAATCAGAATTGAAATAGAATATGAAACCAAAAACACATATTAGACAAACTTAGTGAAGAAGAAAGCTCAAATAGAAAAGTTTTAAACACCATTTGCCTAGGAATGTGATTTAATAAGCCAATTAGAGTTGATAAAGAGCTGGTTGCATGTTCAAAAGAATTTGAATCAGAATTGAAATGGATTACGAAATCAAAAACACATATTAGATAAATTTAGTGAAGAAGAAAGCTCAAATAAAAAATTTCTAAACACCATTGGCTAGGAATGTGATTTAATAAGCCAATTAGAGTTGATAAAGAGGTGGTTGCATGTTCAAAAGAATTTGAATCAGAATTGAAATGGAAAATGAAACCAAAAAAAATATTAGGCAAACTTAGTGAAGAACCAAGCTCAAATAAAAAATTTCAAAACACGTTTGTCCGAGGAATGTGATTTAAAAAGCCAGTTAGAGTTGATAAAGAGATGGTTGCATGTTCAAAAGAATTTGAATCAGAATTCAAATGGAATATGAAACCAAAAGCACTTATTAGCCAAACTTAGTGAAGAAGAAAGCTCAAATAGAAAATTTCTAAACACCATTAGCGTTGGAATGTGATTTAATATGCCAATTAGAGTTCATAAAGAGATGGTTGCTTGTTCAAAAGATTTTGAATCAGAATTGAAATGGAATATGAAACCAAAAACACATATTAGACAAACTTAGTGAAGAAGAAAGCTCAAATAGAAAATTTCTAAACACCATTAGCCTAAGAATGAGATTGAATAAGCCAATTGGAGTTGATAAAGAGATGGTTGCATGTTCAAAAGAATTTGAATCAAAATTGAAATGGAATATTAAGCTAAAAACACATGTTAGAGAAACTTAGTGAAGAAGAAAGCTCAAATAGAAAATTTCTAAACACCATTAGCCTAGAATAAGATTGAATAAGCTAATTAGAGTTGATAAAGAGATGGTTGCATGTTTAAAAGAATTTGAATCGAATTGAAATGGAATATGAAACAAAAACACTCATTAGACAAACTTAGTGAAGAAGAAAGTTCAAATAAAAAGTTCTAAACACTATTGGCCGAAGAATGTGATTTAATAAGCCAATTAGAGTTGATACAGAGCTGGTTGCATGTTCAAAAGAATTTGAATCAAAATTGAAATTGATTATGTAACCAAAAACACATATTAGACAAACTAAGTGAAGAAGAAAGTTCAAATCGAAAATTTCTAAACACCATTGGCCTAGGAATGTGATTTAATATGGCAATTAGAGTTAATAAAGAGATGGTTGCATCTCCAAAAGAATTTGAATCGAATTGAAATGAAATATGAAATCAAAAACTCATATTAGACAAATTTAGTGAAGAAGAAAGCACAAATAAAACATTTCTAAACACCATTGCCTGGGAATGTGATTTAATAAGCCAATTACAGTTGATAAAGAGTTGGTTACATGTTCAAAAGAATTTGTATCAGAATTGAAATGGAATATGAAATCGAAAACACATATTAGACAAACTTACTGAAGAAGGAAGCTCAAATAGAAAAGTTCTAAACACCATTAGCCTAGGAATATGATTTAATAAGCCAATTAGAGTTGATAAAGAGATGTTGCATGTTTAAAAGAATTGAATTAAATTGAAAAGGAATATGAAACCAAAAATAAAAATTAGACAAACTTAGTGAAGAAGAAAGCTCAAATAGAAAAGTTCTAAACACCATTGGCCTAGGAATGTGATTTGATAAGCCAATTAGAGTTGATAAAGAGATGGCTGCATGTTCAAAAGAATTTGAATCAGAATTGAAATGGAATATGAAACTTAAAACACATGTTTGATAAACTTAGTGAAGAAGAAAGCTCAAATAAAATATTTCTAAACACCATTGGCCTAAAAATGTGATTGAATAAGCCAATTAGGGTTGATAAAGAGATGGTTCCATTTTTAAAAGAATTTTGAATCATAATTGAAATGGAATATGAAACCAAAAACACTTATTAGAGAAACATAGTGAAGAAGAAATCTCAAATAGAAAATTTCTAAACACCATTGGTCTAAGAATGTGATTTAATAAGCCAATTAGAATTGATAAAGAGATGGTTTCATGTTTAATAGAATTTGAATCAGAATTGAAATGAAAAATGAAACCAAAATCACATATTAGACAAACTTAGTGAAGAAGAAAGCTCACATAGAAAATTTCTAAACACCATTAGCCTAAGATTGTGATTGAATAAGCCAATTAGAGGTGATAAGGAGATGGTCGCAAGTTTTAAAGAATTTGAATCAGAATTGAAATGGAATATGAAACCAAAAACACCTGTTAGACAAACTTAGCGAAGAAGAAAGCTCCAATAGAAAATTTCTAAACACCATTAGCCTAAGAATGAGATTGAATAAGCCAATTAGAGTTGATAAAGAGATGGTTGCATGTTTAAAAGAATTTGAATCAGAATTGAAATGAAATATGAGACCAAAAACAAACATTAGACAAACTTTGTGCAGAAGAAAGCTCAAATAGAAAATTTCTAAACACCATTAGCCTAAGAATGAGATTGAATAAGCCAATTAGAGTTGATCAGGAGATGGTTGCATGTTTAACAGAATTTGATTCCAAATTGAAATGGAATATGAAACCAAAGACACATATTAGACAAACTTAGTGAAGAAGAAAGCTTAAATGGAAAATTTCTAAACAACATTAGCCTAAGAATGAGATTGAATAAGCCAATTAGAGTTGATAAGGAGATTGTTGAATGTTTAAAAGAATTTGAATCAGAATTTAAATGGAATATGAAACCAAAAACACATATTAAACAAACTTAAAAAAGAAAAAAGCTCAAATAGAAAATTTCTAAACACCATTAGCCCAAACATGTGATTTAATAAGCCAATTAGAGTTGATAAAGACATGGCTGCATGTTTAAAAGATGGTTGCATTTGAATCATCGAATTGAAATGGAATATGAAACCAAAACACATATTAGACAAACTTAGTGAAGAAGACAGGTCAAAAATAAAATTTCTAAACATCATTAGCTTAAAAATCGGATTTAATAAGCCAATTAGAGTTGATAAAGAGATGGCTGCATGTTTAAAAGAAATTGAAACAGAATTGAAATGAAAATTAAGATCAAAAATACAAATTAGACAAACTTAGTGAAGGAAAAAGCTTAAATAGAAAATTTCTAAACAACATTAGCCTAAGAATGGTATTTAGTAAGCCAATTAGAGTTGATAAAGACATGGTTGCTTGTTTAAATGAATTTGAATCAGAATTGAAATGCAATATGATACCAAAACACAGATTAGACAAACTGTGTAAAGAAGAAGGCTCAAATAGAAAATTTCTAAACACCATTGGCCTAAAAATGTGATTGAATAAGCCAATTAGAGTTGATAAAGAGATGGTTGCTTGTTTAAAGAATTTGAATCGAATTGAAATGGAATATGAAACTAAAAACACATATTAGACAAATTTAGTGAAGAAGAAAGCTCAAATAGAAAAGTTCTATACACCATTAGCCTAGGAATATGATTTAATAAGCCAATCAGAGTTGATAAAGAGATGGGTGCATGTTTAAATGAATTTGAATCAGAATTGAAATGAAATATTAAATCAAAAATATATATTAGACAAACTAGGTGTAGAAGAAAGCTCAAATAGAAAATTTCTAAACACCATTGGCCTAAGAATGTGATTGAATAAGCCAATTAGAGTTGATAAAGAGATGGTTGCATGTTTAAAAGATTTTGAATCAGAATTGAAATGAAATATGAAACCAAAAACACATATTAGACAAACTTAGAGAAGAAGAAAGCTCAAATAGAAAATTTCTAAACACCATTAGGCTAAGAATGTGATTTAATAAGCCAATTAGAGTTGATAAAGACATGGTTGCATGTTTAAAGAATTTGAATCAGAATTGAAATGGCATATGAAACAAAAAACACCTATTAGACAAACTTAGTGAAGAAGAAAGCTCAAATAGAAATTTTCTAAACACGATTAGCCTATGAAGGTAATTTAATAAGCCAATTAGAGTTGATAAAGAGATGGTTGCATGTTTAAAAGAATTTGAATCAGAATTGAAATGGAATATGAAACCAAAAACACATATTAGACAAACTTAGTGAAGAAGAAAACTCAAATAGAAAATTTCTAAACACCATTAGCCTAAGAATGAGATTGAAAAAGCCAATTAGAGTTGATAAAGAGATGGTTGCATGCGTTAAACAATTTGAATCAGAATTGAAATGGAATATCAAACCAAAAACACATATTAGACAAACTGAGTGAAGAAGAAAGCTCATATAGAAAATTTCTAAACACCATTAGCCTAAGAATATGATTTAATAAGCCAATTAGAGTTGATAAAGACAAGGTTGCATATTTAAAAGAATCTGAATCTGAATTGAAATGGAATATAAAACCAAAAAAACATATTAGATAAACTTAGAGAAGAAGAAAGCTCAAATAGAAAATTTCTAAACACCATTAGCCTAAGAATGTGATTTAATAAGCCAATTAGAGTTGATAAAGAGCTGGTTGCATGGTTTAAAGAATTTGAATCAGAATTGAAATGGAATATGATACCAAAACACATATTAGACTAACTTAGTGAAGAAGAAAGCTCAAATAGAAAATTTCTAAACACCATTGGCATAAGAATGTGATTTAGTAAGCCAATTAGAGTTGATAAAGAGATGGTTACATGTTTAAAAGAATTTCAATCAGAATTGAAATGGAATATGAAACCAAAAACACATATCAGACAAACTTAGTGAAGAAGAAAGCTCAAATAGAAAATTTCTATACACCATTAGCCTAAGAATGTGATTTAATAAGCCAATTAGAGTTAATAAAGAGATGATTGCATGTTTAAAAGAATTTGAATCAGAATTCAAATGGAATATGCAAACAAAAACACATATTAGACAAACTTAGTGAAAAAGAAAGCTCAAATAGAAATTTTCTAAACACCATTAGCCTAAGAATGTGATTTAATAAGCCAATTAGAGTTGATAAAGACATGGTTGCATGTTTAAAAGAATTTGAATCAGAATTGAAATGGAATAAGAATCCAAAAACACATATTAGACGAACTTAGTGAAGAAGAAAGCTCAAATAGAAAAATTCTAAGCACCATTGGCCTAAGAATGTGATTTAATAAGCCAATTAGAGTTGATAAAGAGATGGTGGCATGTTTAATAGAATTTGAATCAGAATTGAAATGAAATATGAGACTAAAAACACATATTAGACAAACTTAGTGAGGAAGAAAGCGCATATAGAAAATTTCTTGAAACCATTAGCCTAAGAATGTGATTTAATAAGGCAATTTGAGTTGATAAGGAGACGGTGGCATGTTTAACAGAATTTGAATCAGAATTGAAATGGAATATGAAACCAAAAACACATAATAGACAAACTTAATCTAGAAGAAAGCTCAAATAGAAAATTTCTAAGGACCATTGGCCTAAGAATGTGATTTAATAAGCCAATTAGAGTTGATAAAGAGACGGTGGCATGTTTAAAAGAATTTGAATCAGAATGGAAATGGATTATGAATCCAAACACAGATATTAGACAAACTTAGTGAAGAAGAAAGCTCAAATAGAAAATTTCTAAGCACCATTGGCCTAAGAATGAGATTTAATATGCCAATTAGAGTTGATAAAGAGATATGGTTGCATGTTTAAAAGAATTTGAATCAGAATTGAAATGGAATATGAAACCAAAAACACATATTAGACAAACTTAGTGAAGAAGAATGCTCATATAGAAAATTTCCAAACACCATTGGTCTAAGAATGTGATATTTAATAAGCCAATTACAGTTGATAAAGAGATGGTTGCATCTTAAAAAGAATTTGAATCAGAATTGAAATGGAATATGAAACCAAAAATACATAATAGACAAACTTAGTGAAGAAGAAAGCTCAAATAGAAAATTTCTAAACACCATTGGTCTAAGAATGTGATTGAATAAGCCAATTAGAGTTGATAAAGAGATGGTTGCATGTTTACAAAAATTTGAATTTGGATTGAAATGGATTATCAAGCCAAAAACACAAATTAGACAAACTTAGTGAAGAAGAAAGCTCAAATAGCAAATTTCTAAACACCACAAGCCGAAGAATGTGATTTAATAATCCAATTAGAGTTGATAAAGAGCTGGTTGCATGTTCAAAAGAATTTGAATCAGAATTGAAATGGAATATGAAACCAAAAACACATATTAAGCAAACTTAGTGAAGAAGAAAGCTCAAATAGAAAACTTCTAAACACCATTAGCCTAAGAATGTGATGTAATAAGCCAGTAAGAGTTGGTAAAGAGCTGGTTGAATGTGCAAAAGAACTTGAATCAGAATTGAAATGGAATATGAAACCAAAAACACATATTAGACAAACTTAGTGAAGAAGAAAGCTCAAATAGAAAATTTCTAAACACCATTGGCCGAAGAATGTGATTTAATAAGCCAATTAGAGTTGATAAAGAGATGGTTACTTGTTTAAAAGAATTTGAATCAGAATTGAAATGAAATATGAAACCAAAAACACATATTAGACAAACTTAGTGAAGAAGAAACCTCATATAGAAAATTTCTAAACACCATTGGTCAAAGACTGTGATTTAATAAGACAATTAGAGTTGATAAAGAGATAGTTGCATGCTTAAAAGAATTTGAATCAGAATTAAACAGGAATATCAAACCAAAACCACATATTAGACAAACTTAGTGAAGAAGAAAGCTCAAATAGAAAATTTCTAAGCACTATTAGCCTAAGAATATGATTTAATAAGCCAATTAGAGTTGATAAAGACATGGTTGCATCTTTAAAAGAATTTGAATCAGAATTGAAACAGAATATGAATCCAAAAACACATATTCGGCAAACTTAGTGAAGAAGCAAGCTCAAATTGAAAATTTCTACACACGTTTATCCTAGGATTGTGATTTAATAAGCCAATTAGAGTTGTTAAAGAGATGGTTGCATGTTAAAAAAGAATTTGAATCAGAATTGAAATGGAATATGAATCCAAAAATACATATTAGACAAACTTAGTGAAGAAGAAAACTCAAATAGAAAATTTCTAAACACCATTGGCCTAAGAATGTAATTTAATAGGCCAATTAGAGTTGATAAAGAGATGGTTGCATGTTTAAAAGAATTTCAAAATTGAATTGGAATATGAAACCTAAAACACATATTAGACAAACTTAGTGAAGAAGAAAGCTCAAATAGAAAATTTCTAAACACCATTGGTCTAAGAATGTGATTTAATAAGCAAATTAGAGTTGATAAGGAGATGGTTACATGTTTAAAAGAATTTCAATCAGAATTGAAATGGAATATGAATCCAAAAACACATATTTGACAACCTTTGTGAAGAAGAAAGCTCAAATAGAAAATTTCTAAACACCATTAGCCTAAGAATGTGATTTAATAAGCCAATTAGAGTTCATAAAGACATGGTTGCTTGTTTAAAAGAATTTGAATCAGAATTGAAATGGAATATGAATCCAAAAACACATATCAGACAAACTTAGTGAAGAAGAAAGCTCAAATAGAAAATTTCTAAACACCATTAGCCTAAGAATGTGATTTAATAAGCCAATTAGAGTTGATAAGGAGATGGTTGCATGTTTAAAAGAATTTGAATCAGAATTGAAATGAAATATGAAACCAAAAACACATATTAGACAAACTTAGTGAAGAAGAAAGCTCAAATTGAAAATTTATAAACACCATTAGCCATAGGAATGTGATTTAATAAGCCAATTAGAGTTAATAAAGAGATGATTGCATGTTTAAAAGAATTTGAATCGAATTGAAATGGAATACGAATCCAAAAACACATAATAGACAAACTTAGTGAAGAAGAAAGCTCAAATAGAAAATTTCTAAACACCATTGGCCTAAGAATGTGATTTAATAAGCCAATTAGAGTTGATAAAGAGGTGGTTGCATTTTAAAAAGAATTTGAATCAGAATTGAAATGAAATATGACACCAAAAACACAAAATAGACAAACTTAGTGAAGAAGAAAGCTGAAATAGAAATTTTCTAAACACCATTAGCCTAAGAATGGCATTTAATAAGCATATTAGAGTTGGTAAAGACCTGGTTGAATGGTTAAAAGAGTTTGAATCAGAATTGTAATGGAATATGAAACCAAAAACACATATTAGGCAAACTTAGTGAAGAAGAAAGCTAAATAGAAATTTTCTAAACACCATTGCCGTAGGAATGTGATTTAATAAGCCAATTAGAGTTGATAAAGCGGTGGTTGCATGATTAAAAAATTTGAATCAGAATTGAAATAGAATATGAAACCAAAAACACATATTAGACAAACTTAGTGAAGAAGAAAGCTTAAATAGAAAATTTCTAAACACCATTAGCCTAAGAATGTGATTTAATAAGCCAATTAGAGTTGATAAAGAGATGGTTGCATGTTTAAAAGAATTTGAATCGAATTGAAATGGAATATGAAACCAAAAAAACATATTAGACAAACTTAACGAAGAAGAAAGCTCAAATAGAAAATTTCTAAACACCATTAGCCTAAGAATGTGATTTAATAAGCCAATTAGAGTTGATAAAGACATGGTTGCATGTTTAAAAGAATTTGAATCAGAATTGAAATGGAATATGAAACCAAAAACACATATTAGACAAACTTAGTGAAGAAGAAAGCTCATATAGAAAATTTCTAAACACCATTAGCCTAAGAATGAGATTTAATAAGCCAATTAGAGTTGATAAGGAGATGGTTGAATGTTTAAAAGAATTTGAATCAGAATTGAAATGAAATATGAAACCAAAAACACATATTAGATAAACTTAGTGAAGAAGAAAGCTCAAATAGAAAATTTCTAAACACCATTGGCCTAAAAATGTGATTGAATAAGCCAATTAGAGTTGATAAGGAGATGGTCGCATGTTTAAAAGAATTTGAATCAGAATTGAAATGGAATATGAAACCAAAAACACATATTAGACAAACTTAGTGAAGAAGAAAGCTCAAATAGAAAATTTCCAAACACCATTAGCCCTAAGAACGTGATTGAATAACCCACTTAGAGTTGATAAAGACATGGTTGCATGTTTAACAGAATTTGAATCAAATTGAAATGGAATATGAATTCAAAAACACATAATAGACAAACTTAGTGAAGAAGAAAGCTCAAATAGAAAAGTTCTAAACACCATTGGCATACGAATGTGATTTAATAATCCAATTAGAGTTGGTAAAGAGCTGGTTGCATGGTTAAAAGAGTTTGAATCAGAATTGACATGGAATATGAAACCAAAAACACATATTAGACAAACTTAGTGAAGAGGAAAGGTCATATTGAAACTTTCTAAACACCATTAGCCTAAGAATGTGATTTAATAAGCCAATTAGAGTTCATAAAGAGATGGTTGCATGTTAAAAAGAATTTGAATCAGAATTGAAATGGAATATGAAACCACAAATACATATTAGACAAACATAGCGAAGATGAAAGCTCAAATAGAAAAGTGCTAAACACTATTAGCCTAAGAATGTGATTTAATAAGCCAATTAGAGTTGATAAAGAGATGGTTGCATGTTTAAAAGAATTTGAATCGAATTGAAATGGAATATGAAAGCAAAAACACATATAAGTCAAACTTAGTAAAGGAGAAAGCTCGAATAGAAAATTTCTAAACACCATTAGCCTAAGAATGTGATTTAATAAGCCAATTAGAGTTGATAAAGTGATGATTGAATGTTTAAAAGAATTTGAATCAGAATTGAAATGGAATATGAAACCAAAAACACATATTAGACAAATTTAGTGAAGAAGAAAGCTCAAATAGAAAAGTTCTAAACACCATTAGCCGAAGAATGTGATTTAACAAGCCAATTAGAGTTGATAAAGAGCTGGTTGCATGTTCAAAAGAATTTGAATTAGAATTAAAATGGAATATGAAATTAAAAACACATATTAGACAAACTTAGTGACGAAGAAAGCTCAAATAGAAAATATTTAAACACCGTTAGCCTAAGAATGTGATTTAATAAGCCAATTAGAGTTGATAAAGAGATGGTTGCATGTTTAAAAGAATATAAATCAGAATTGAAATGGAATATCAAACCAAAAACGCATATTAGACAAACTTAGTGAAGAAGAAAGCTCAAATAGAAACTTTGTAAACACCATTGGCCTAAGAATGTGATTTAATAAGCCAATTAGAGTTGATAAAGAGATGGTTGCATGTTCAAAAGACTTTGAATTAGAATTGAAATGGAATATGAAACCAAAAATACATATTAGACAAACTCAGTGAAGAAGAAACCTCAAATAGAAAATTTCTAAACAAGATTAGCCTAACAATGAGATTGAATAAGCCAATTACAGTTGATCAGAGATGGTTGCATGTTAAAAAGAATTTGATTGAAAATTGAAATGGAATATGAAACCCGAAACACATATTAGACAAACTTAGTGAAGAAGAAAGCTCACATAGAAAATTTCTAAACACCATTAGCCTAAGATTGTGATTGAATAAGCCAATTAGAGGTGATAAGGAGATGGTTACTTGTTTAAAAAGAATTTGAATCAGAATTGAAATGGAATATGAAACCGAAAACACATATTAGACAAACTTAGTGAAGAAGAAAGAACAAATTGCAAATTTATAGACACCATTAGCCTAAGATTGACATTTAGTAAGCCAATTAGAATTGATATGGAGATGGTTGCATGTTTAAGAGATTTTGAATCAGAATTGAAATGAAAAATGAAACCAAAATCACATATTAGACAAACTTAGTGAAGAAGAAAGCTCAAGTAGAAAATTTCTAAACACCATTAGCCTAAGAATGAGATTAAATAAGCCAATAAGAGTTGATAAAGAGATGATTTCTTGTTTAAGAGAATTTGAATCGAATTGAAATGGAATATGAAACCAAAAAGATGTATTACATAAACTTAGTGAAGAAGAAAGCTCAAATAGAAAATTTCTAAACACCATTAGCCTAAGAATGTGATTTGCTAAGCCAATTAGAGTTGATAAAGAGATGGTTGCTTGTTTAACAGAATTTGAATCAGAATTGAAATGGAATATCAAACCAAAAACACATATTCAACAAACTTAGTGAAGAAGAACGCTCAAATTGAAAATTTCTATAGACCATTAGCCTAAGAATGTGATTTAATAAGGTAATTAAAGTTGATAAAGAGATAGTTGCATGTTTAAAAGAATATGAATCAGAATTGAAATAGAATATCAAACCAAAAACGCATATTAGACAAACTTAGTGAAGAAGAAAGCTCATATAGAAAATTTCGAACCACCATTAGCCTAAGAATGTGATTGAATAAGCCAATTAGAGTTGATAAAGAATTGGTTGCATGTTTAAAAGAAATTGAATCAGAATTGAAATGGAATATGAATCCAAAAACACATATTAGACAAACTTAGTGAAGCAAAAAGCTTAAATAGAAAATTTCTAAACACCATTAGTCTAAGAGTGTGATTTCATAAGCTAATTAGAGTTGATAAAGAGATGGTTGCATGTTTAAAACAATTTGAATCAGAATTCAAATTAAATAAGACACCAAAAACACATAGTAGACACACTTAGTGAAGAAGAAAGCTCATATAAAAAATTTCTAAACACCATTAGCCTAAGAATGTGATTTAATAAGCCAATTAGAGTTGATAAAGACATGGTTGCATGTTTAAAAGAATTTGAATCAGAATTGAAATGGAATATGAATCCAAAAACACATATTAGACAAACTTAGTGAAGAAGAAAGCTCATATAGAAAATTTCTAAACACCATTAGCCTAAGAATGTGATTTTATAAGCCAATTAGAGTTGACAACGACATGGATGCATGTTGAAAAGAATTTGAATCAGAATTGAAATAGAATAAGAAACCAAAAACACATATTTGACAAATTAGTGAAGAAGAAAGCTCAAATAGAAAATTTCTAAACACCATTAGCCCTAAGAATGTGATTGAATAAGCCAATTAGAGTTGATAAGGAGATGGTTGCATGTTTAAAAGAATTTCAATCAGAATTGAAATGGAATATGAAATCAAAAACACATATTAGACAAACTTAGTGAAGAGGAAAGCTCATATAGAAAATTTCTAAACACCATTAGCCAAAGAATGTGATTGAATAAGCCAATTAGAGTTGATAAAGACATGGTTGCATGTTTAAAAGAATTTGAATCAGAATGGAAATGGAATATGAATCCAAAAACACATATTAGACAAACTTAGTGAAGAAGAAAAGTCAAAGAGAAAATTTCTAAACACCGTTAGCCAAAGAATGTGATTTAATAAGCCAATTAGAGTTGATAAAGACATGGTTGCATGTTCAAAAGAATTTGAATCAGAATTGAAATGGAATATGAATCCAAAAACACATATTAGACAAACTTAGTGAAGAAGAAAGCTCAAATAGAAAATTTCTAAACACCATTAGCCTAAGAATGTGATTTAATAAGCCAATTAGAGTTGATAAAGAGATGATTGCATGTTTAAAAGAATTTGAATCAGAATTGAAATGGAATATGAAACCAAAAAAAAATATGAGACAAACATAGCAAAGAAGAAAGCTCAAATAGAAAAGTTCTAAACACCATTAGCATAAGAATATGATTTAATAAGCCAATTAGAGTTGATAACGAGATGGTTGCATGTTTAAAAGAATTTGAATCGAATTGAAACGGAATATGAAACCAAAAACACATATTAGACAAACTTAGTGAAGAAGAAACCTCAAATAGAAATTTTCTAAACACCATTAGCCTAAGAATGTGATTTAATAAGCCAATTAGAGTTGATAAAGACATGGTTGCATGTTTAAAAGAATTTGAATCAGAATTGAAATGGAATATGAAACCCAAAAACACATATTAGACAAACTTAGTGAAGAAGAAAGCTCAAATTGAAAATTTTTAAACACCATTGGCATAAGAATATGATTTATTAAGCCAATTAGAGTTGATAAAGAGATGGTTGTATGTTTAAAAGAATTTGACTCAGAATTGAAATGGAATATGAAACCAAAAACACAGATTAGACAAACTTAGTGAAGAAGAAAGCTCAAATAGAAAATTTCTAAACACCATTAGCCTAAGAATGTGATTGAATAAGCCAATTAGAGTTGATAAGGAGATGGTTGAATGTTTAAAAGAATTTGAATCAGAATTGAAATGAAATATGAAACCAAAAACACATATTAGATAAACTTAGTGAAGAAGAAAGATCAAATAGAAAATTTCTAAACACCATTAGCCTAAGAATGTGATTGAATAAGCCAATTAGAGTTGATAAAGAGATGGTTGCATGTTTAAAAGAATTTGAATCGAATTGAAATGGAATACGAATCCAAAAACACATAATAGACAAACTTAGTGAAGAAGAAAGCTCAAAAATAAAATTTCTAAACACCATTGGTCTAAGAATGTGATTTAATAAGCCAATTAGAGTTGATAAAGACATGATTGCATGTTTAAAAGAATTTGAACCAGAATTGAAATGGAATCTGAAACGAAAAAAACATTAGACAAACTTAGTGAAGAAGAAAGCTCATATAGAAAATTTCTAAAGACCATTAGCCTAAGAATGTGATTTAATAAGGCAATTATAGTTGACAAGGCGACGGTGGCATGTTTAACAGAATTTGATTCAGAATTCAAATGTAATATGAAACCAAAAACACATATTAGACAAACTTAGTGAAGAAGAAAGATCAAATTGAAAATTTATAAACACCATTAGCCTAAGAATGTGATTTAATAAGCCAATTAGAGTTGCTAAAGAGATGGTTGCATGTTCAAATGAATTTGAATCGAAATTGAAATCTAATATGAAACCAAAAACACATATTAGACAAACTTAGTGAAGAAGAAAGCTCAAATTGAAAATTTATAAACACCATTAGCCTAAGAATGTGATTTCATAAGCCAATTAGAGTTGATAAAGAGACGGTGGCATGTTTAAAAGAATTTGAATTAGAATTGAAATAGAATATGAAACCCAAAGCACATATTAGGAACCCTTAGTGAAGAACAAAGCTCAAATAGAAAATTTCTACACACGTTTGTCCTAGGAATGTGATTTAATAAGCCAATTAGAGTTGATAAAGAGTTGGTTGCATGTTAAAAAGAATTTGAATCAGAATTGAAATGGAATAAGAAACCAAAAACACATATTAGACAAACATAGCGAAGAAGAAATCTGAAATAGAAACTTTCTAAACACCATTGGTTTAGGAATGTGATTTAATAAGCCAATTAGAGTTGATAAAGAGTTGGTTGCATGTTAAAAACAATTTGAATCAGAATTAAAATGGAATAAGAAACCAAAAACACATATTAGACAAACATAGCGAAGAACAAAGCTCATATAGAAAATTTCTAAGCACCAATAGCCTAAGAATGTGATTTAATAAGCCAATTAGAGTTGATAAAGACATGGTTGCATGTTTAAAAGAATTTGAATCAATTGAAATAGAATAAGAAACCAAAAACACATATTTGACAAATTAGTGAAGAAGAAAGCTCAAATAGAAAATTTCTAAACACCATTAGCCCTAAGAATGTGATTGAATAAGCCAATTAGAGTTGATAAAGACATGGTTGCATGTTTAAAAGAATTTGAATCAGAATTGAAATGGAATGTGAAACCAAAAACACATCTTAGACAAACTTAGTGAAGAAGAAAGCTCATATAGAAAATTTCTAAACACCATTAGCCTAAGAATGTGATTTAATAAGGTAATTAAAGTTGATAAAGACATGATTGCATGTTTAAAAGAATTTGAATCAGAATTGAATTGGAATATGAATCCAAAAACACATATTAGACAAATTAGTGAACAAGAAAGCTCAAATAGAAAATTTCTAAACACCATTAGCCTAAGAATATGATTTAATAAGCATATTAGAGTTGATAAAGAGATGGTTGCATGTTTAAAAGAATCTGAATCAGAATTGAAATGGATTATGAAACCAAAAAACCATATTAGATAAACTTAGAGAAGAAGAAAGCTCAAATAGAAAATTTCTCAACACCATTGGTCTAAGAATGTGATTTAATAAGCCAATTAGAGTTGATAAAGACATGGTTGCATGTTTAAAAGAATTTGAATCAGAATTGAAATGCAATATGAACTCAAAAACACATGTTAGACAAACTAAGTGAAGACGACAGCTCAAATAGAAAATTTCTAAACACCATTAGCCTAAGAATATGATTTAATAAGCCAATTAGAGTTGATAAAGACATGGTTGCATCTTTAAAAGAATTTGAATCAGAATTGAAACAGAATATGAATCCAAAAACACATATTAGACAAATTAGTGAAGAAGAAAGCTCAAATAGAAAATTTCTAAACACCATTAGCCTAAGAATGTGATTTAATAAGCCAATTAGAGTTGATAAAGACATGGTTGCATGTTTAAAAGAATTTGAATCATAATTGAAATGCAATATGAATCCAAAAACACAGATTGGACAAACTTAGTGAAGAAGAAAACTCAAATAGAAAATTTCTAAACACCATTAGCCTAAGAATTTGATTTAATAAGCCAATTAGAGTTGATAAGGAGATGGTCGCATGTTTAAAAGAATTTGAAACAGAATTGAAATGGAATATGAATCCAGAAACACATATTAGACAAACTTAGTGAAGAAGAAAACTCAAATTGAAAATTTCTAAACACCATTGGCCTAAAAATGTGATTGAATAAGCCAATTAGAGTTGATAAACACATGGTTGCATGTTAAAAAAGAATTTGAATCAGAATTGAAACGGAATATGAATCCAAAAACACATATTACACAAACTTAGTGAAGAACAAAACTCAAATAGAAAATTTCTAAACACCATTAGCCTAAGAATGTGATATAATAGGCGAATTAGAGCTGATATGGAGATGGTCGCAAGTTTTATAGAATTTGAATCAGAATTGAAATGGAATATGAAACCAAAAACACCTATTAGACAAACTTAGTGGAGAAGAAAGCTCAAATTGAAAATTTCTAAACACCATTAGCCTAAGAATGTGATTCAATAAGCCAATTAGAGTTGATAAGGAGATGGTCGCATGTTTAAAAGAATTTGAAACAGAATTGAAATGGAATATGAATGCAAAAATACATATTAGACAAACTTAGTGAAAAAGAAAACTCAAATAGAAAATTTCTAAACACCATTGGCCTAAAAATGTGATTTAATAGGCCTATTAGAGTTGATAAGGACATGGTCGCATGTTTAAAAGAATTTGAATCGAATTGAAATGGAATATGAAACCAAAAACACATATTAGACAACTTAGTGAAGAAGAAAGCTCAAATAGAAAAATTTCTAAACACCATTAGGCTAAGAATGTGATTTAATAAGCCAATCTGAGTTGATAAAGACATGGTTGCACGTTTAAAAGAATTTGAATCTGAATTGAAATGGAATATTAAACCAAAAACACATATTAGACAAACTTAGTGAAAAAGAAAGCGCATATAGAAAATTTCTACCATTGGCCTAGGAATGTCATTTAATAACCCAATTCGACTTGATAAAGAGATGGTTGCATGTTTAAAAGAATTTGAATCAGAATTGAAATGGAATATGAATCCAAAAACACATATTAGACAAACTTAATGAAGAAGAAAGCTCATATCGAAAATTTCTAAACACCATTAGCCCTAAGAATGTGATTGAATAAGCCAATTAGAGTTGATAAAGACATGGTTGAATGTTTAAAAGAATTTGAATAAGAATTGAAATGGAATATCAAACCAAAAACACATATTAGACAAACTTAGTGAAGAAGAAAGCTCAAATACAAAATTTCTAAACACCATTAGCCTGAGCATGAGATTGAAAGAGCCTATTAGAGTTGATAAAGAGATGGTTGCATGTTTAAAAGAATTTGAATCAGAATTGAAATAGAATATGAAACCAAAAACACATATTAGACAAACTTAGTGAAGAAGAAAGCTTATATAGAAAATTTCTAAACACCATTAGCCTCAGAATGAGATTGAATAAGCAAATTAGAGATGATAAAGAGATGGTTGTTTGTTTATGAGATTTTGAATTAGAATTGAAATGGAATACGAAACCAAAAAACACATATTAGACAAACTTAGTGAAGAAGAAAGCTTAAATTGAAAAGTTCTACACACCATTGGCCTTGGAATGTGATTTAATAGGCCAATTAGAGTTGATAAAGAGATGGTTGCATGTTTAAAAGAATTTGAATCAGAATTGAAATGGAATATGAAACCAAAAACACATATTAGACAAACTTAGTGAAGAAGAAAGCTCAAATAAAAAATTTCTAAACACCATTAGCCTAAGAATGTGATTTAATAAGCCAATTAGAGTTGATAAAGAGCTGGTTGCATGTTCAAAAGAATTTGAATCAGAATTGAAATGGAATATGAAACCAAAAACACATATTAGACGAACTTAGTGAAGAAGAAGGCTCAAATAGAAAATTTCTAAACACCATTAGCCTAAGAATGCGATTTAATAAGCCAATTAGAGTTGATAAGGAGATGGTTGCATGTTTAAAAGAATTTGAATCAGAATTGAAATGGAATATGAAACCAAAAACACATATTAGACAAACTTAGTGAAGAAGAAAGCTCAAATAGAAAATTTCTAAACACCATTGGCCTAGGAATGTGATTTAATAAGCTAATTAGAGTTGATAAAGAGATGGTTGCTTGTTCAAAAGAATTTGAATCAGAATTGAAATGGAATATGAAACCAAAAACACATATTAGACAAATTTAGTGAAGAAGAAAGCTCAAATAAAAAATTTTTAAACACCATTGGCCTAGAAATGTAATTTAATAAGCCCATTAGAGTTGATAAAGAGCTGGTTGCATGTTTAAAACAATTTGAATCAGAATTGAAATGGAATATGAAACCAAAAACACAGATTTGACAAATTTAGTGACGAAAAAAGCTGAAGTAAAAAATTTCTAAATACCATTAGCCTAAGAATGTGATTTAATAAGCCAATTAGAGTTGATAAAGACAAGGTTGCATGTTTAAAAGAAATTGAATAAGAATTGAAATGGAATATGAATCCAAAAACACATATTAGACAAACTTGGTGAAGAAGAAAGCTCATATAGAAAATTTTTAAATACCATTAGCCTATGAATGTGATTTAATAAGCCAATTAGAGTTGATAAAGACAAGGTTGCATGTTTAAAAGAATTTGAATCAGAATTGAAATGGAATATGAAACCAAAAACACATATTAGACAAACTTTGTGAAGAAGAAGGCTCATATAGAAAATTTTTAAACACCATTAGCCTAAGAATGTGATTTAATAAGCCAATTAGAGTTGATAAAGCGGTGGTTGCATGATTAAAAAATTTGAATCAGAATTGAAATAGAATAAGAAACCAAAAACACATATTTGGCAAATTAGTGAAGAAGAAAGCTCAACTAGAAAATTTCTCAACACCATTAGCCCTAAGAATGTGATTGAATAAGCCAATTAGAGTTGATAAAAACATGGTTGGATGTTTAAAAGAATTTGAATCAGAATTGAAATAGAATCTCAATCCAAAAAACATATTAGACAAACTTAGTGAAGAAGAAAACTGAAAGAGAAAATTTCTGAACACCGTTAGCCTAAGAATATGATTTATTAAGCCAATTAGGGTTGATAAGGAGATGGTTGCATGTTTAAAAGAATTTGAATCAGAATTGAAATAGAATATGAAACCAAAAACACATATTAGACAAACTTAGTGAAGAAGAAAGCTCAAATTGAAAATTTCTAAAGACCATTAGCCTAAGAATGTGATTTAATAATCCAATTAGAGTTGATAAAGAGATGATTGCATGTTTAAAAGAATTTGAATCAGAATTGAAATGGAATATGAAACCAAAAAATACATGTTAGACAAACATAGAGAAGAAGAAAGCTCAAATAGAAAAGTTCTAAATACCATTAGCCTAAGAATGACATTTAGTAAGCCAATTAGAGTAGATAAGGAGATGGTTGAATGTTTAAAAGAATTTGAATCAGAATTGAAATGAAATATGACACCAAAAACACAAAATAGACAAACTTAGTGAAGAAGAAAGCTCAAATAGAAATTTTCTAAACACCATTAGCCTAAGAATGAGATTGAATAAGCCAATTAGAGTTGTTAAGGAGATGGTTGCATGTTTAAAAGAATTTGAATCAGAATTGAAATGGAATATGAAACCCAAAAACACATATTAGACAAACTTAGTGAAGAAGAAAGCTCAAATAGAAAATTTCTAAACACCATTAGCCCTAAAGAATGTGATTTAATAAGCCAATTAGAGTTGATAAAGAGATGGTTGCATGTTTAAAAAGAATTTGAATCAGAATTGAAATGAAATATTAAACCAAAAACACATATTAGATAAACTTAGTGAAGAAGAAAGCTCAAATAGAAAATTTCTAAACACCATTGGCCTAAAAATGTCATTGAATAAGCCAATTAGAGTTGATAAAGAGATGGTTGCATGTTTTAAAAGAATTTGAATCGAATTGAAATGGAATATGAAACCAAAAACACATATTAGACAAACTTAGTGAAGATGAAAGCACAAAAAGAAAATTTCTAAACACCTTTGATCTAAGAATGTGATTTCATACGCCAATTAGAATTGATAAAGAGATGGTTGCCTGTTTAAAAGAATTTGAATCGAATTGAAATGGAATATGAAACCAAAAACACATATTAGACAAACTTAGTGAAGAAGAAAGCTCAAATAGAAAATTTCTAAAAACCATTAGCCTAAGAATGTGATTGAATAAGCCAATTAGAGTTGATAAAGAGATGGTTGCATGTTTAAAAGAATTTGAATCGAATTGAAATGGAATATGAAACCAAAAACACATATTAGACAAACTTAGTGAAGAAGATAGCTCAAATTGAAAATTTCTAAAGACCATTAGCCTAAGAATGTGATTTAATAAGCCAATTAGAGTTGATAAAGACATGGTTGCATGTTTAAAAGAATTTGAATCAGAATTGAAATGGAATATGAATCCAAAAACACATATCAGACAAACTTAGTGAAGAAGAAAGCTCAAATAGAAAATTTCTAAACACCATTAGCCTAAGAATGAGATTGAATAGGCCAATTAGAGTTGATAAAGAGATGGTTGCATGTTTAAAAGAATTTGAATCAGAATTGAAAAGAAATATGAAACGAAAAACACATATTAGACAAACTTAGTGAAGAAGAAAGCTCATATAGAAAATTTCTAAACACCATTAGCCTAAGAATGTGATTGAATAAGAAAATTAGAGTTGATAATGACATGGTTCCATGTTTAAAAGAATTTGAATCAGAATTGAAATGGAATATGAATCCAAAAACACATATTAGGCAAACTTAGTGAAGAAGCAAGATCAAATAAAAAAATTTTAAACACGTTTGGCCTAGGATTGTGATTTAATACGCCAATTAGGGTTGATAAAGAGCTGGTTGCATGTTCAAAAGAATTTGAATCAGAATTGAAATGGAATATGAAACCAAAAACACATATCAGACAAACTTAGTGAAGAAGAAAGCTCAAATAGAAAATTTCTAAACACCATTAGCCTAAGAATGAGATTTAATAAGCCAATTAGAGTTGATAAAGACATGGTTGCATGTTTAAAAGAATTTGAATCAGAATTGAAATGGAATATGAATCCAAAAACACATATTAGACAAACTTAGTGAAGAAGAAAGCTCAAATAGAAAATTTCTAAACACCATTAGCCTAAGAATGTGATTTAGTAAGCCAATTAGAGTTGATCAGGAGATGGTTGCATGTTTAAAAGAATTTGAATCACAATTGAAATGGAATATGAAACCAGAAACACATATTAGACAAACTTAGTGAAGAAGAAAGCTCAAATAGAAAATTTCTAAACACCTTTAGCCTAAGAATGTGATTTAGTAAGCCAATTAGAGTTGATAAGGAGATGGTTGCATGTTTAAAAGAATTTGAATCAGAATTGCATTGAAATATGAAACCAAAAACACTTATTAGAAAAACTTAGTGAAGAAGAAAGCTCACATAGAAAATTTCTAAAGACCATTAGCCTAAGAATGTGATTTAGTAAGTCAATTAGAGTTGATAAGGAGACGGTTGCATGGTTAACAGAATTTGAATCAGAATTGAAATGGTATACGAACAAAAAACACCTATTAGACAAACTTAGTGAAGAAGAAAGCTCAAATAGAAAATTTCTAAACACTATTGGCCTAAAAATGTGATTGAATAAGCCAATTAGAGTTGATAAGGAGATGGTTGCTTGTTTAAAAGAATTCGAATCAGAATTGAAATGAAATGTAAAACCAAAAACACATATTAGACAAACTTAGTGAAGAAGAAAGCTCAAATAGAAAATTTCTAAACATATTAGCCTAAGAATGTGATTGAATAAGCCAATTAGAGGTGATAAGGAGATGGTCGCCAGTTTTAAAGAATTTGAATTAGAATTCAAATGGAATATGAAACGAAAAACACCTATTAGACAAACTTAATGAAGAAGAAAGCTCAAATAGAAAATTTCTAAACACCATTAGCCTAAGAATGAGATGGCATAAGCCTATTAGAGTTGATATGGAGACGGTTGCATGGTTAACAGAATTTGAATCAGAATTGAAATGAAATATGAGACCAAACACACACATTAGACAAATTTAGTGGAGAAGAAAGCTCAAATAGAAAATTTCTAAACACCATTAGCCTAAGAATGTGATTTAATAGGCGAATTAGAGTTGATAAGGAGATGGTTGCATGTTTGAAAGGATTTGAATCAGAATTGAAATGAAATATGAAATCAAAAACACATATTAGACAAACTTAGTGAAGAAGAAAGCTCAAGTAAAAAATTTCTAAACACCATTGGTCTAAAGATTGTGATTTAATAAGCCAATTAGAGTTGATAAAGACATGGTTGCATGTTTAAAAGAATTTGAATCAGAATTGAAATGGAATATGAATCCAAAAACACATATTAGACAAACTTAGTGAAGAATAAAGCGCATATAGAAAATTTCTAGACACCATTAGCCTAAGAATGTGATTTAATAAGCTAATTAGAGTTGATAAAAGACATGGTTGCATGTTTAAAAGAATTTGAATCAGAATTGAAATGGAATATGAATCCAAAAACACATTTTAGACAAACTTAGTGAAGAGGAAAGCTCATCTAGAAAATTTCTAAACACCATTAGCCCTAAGAATGTCATTAAATAAGCCAATTAGAATTGATAAAGACATGGTTGCATGTTTAAATCAATTTGAAATGGAATATGAATCCAAAAAGTCATATTAGACAAACTTAGTGAAGAAGAAAGCTCAAATAGAAAATTTCTAAATACCATTGGTCTAAGAATGTGATTTAATAAGCCAATTAGAGTTAATAAGGAGATGGTTGCATGTTTAAAAGAATTTGAATCAGAATTGAAATGAAATTTAAAATCAAAAAACACATATTAGGAAAACTTAGTGAAGAAGAAAATTCAAATAGAAAATTTCTTAAACCATTAGCCTAAGAATGTGATTTAATAAGCCAAGTAAAGTTGATAAAGACATGGTTGCATGTTTAAAAGAATTTGAATCAGAATTGAAATGGAATCTGAAACCAAAAAAATATATTAGACAAACTTAGTGAAGAAGAAAGCTCAACAAGAAAATTTCTAAACACCATTAGCCTAAGAATGTTATTTAATCAGCCAATTAGAGTTGATAAAGAGATGATTGCATGTTTAAAAGAATTTGAATCAGAATTGAAATGGAATATGAAACCAGAAACACATATTAGACAAACTAAGTGAAGACGAAATCTCAAATAGAAAATTTCTAAACACCATTAGCCTAAACATGAGATTAAGTAAGCCAATTAGAGTTGATAAAGAGATGGTTGCATATTTAAAAGAATTTGAATCAGAATTGAAATGGAATATGAAACCAAAAACACAACTTAGACAAACTTAGTGAAGAAGAAAGCTCAAATAGAAAATTTCTGAACACCATTAGCCTAAGAATGCCATTTAATAATCCAATTAGAGTTGATAAAAACATAGTTGCATGTTTAAAAGAATTTGAATCAGAATTGAAATGGAATATGAAACCAAAAACACATATTAGACAAACTTAGTGAAGAAGAAAAGTCAAATAGAAAATTTTTAAACACCGTTAGCCAAAGAATGTGATTTAATAAGCCAATTAGAGTTGATAAAGAGATGGTTGCATGTTTAAAAGAATTTGAATCAGAATTGAAATGGAATATGAAACCAAAAACACATATCAGACAAACTTAGTGAAGAAGAAAGCTCAAATAGAAAATTTCTATACACCATTAGCCTAAGAATGTGATTTAATAAGGCAATTAGAGTTGATAAAGAGATGGTTGCTTGTTTAAAAGAATTTGAATCAGAGTTGAAATGGAATATGAAACCAAAAACACATATTAGACAAATTAGTGAAGAAGAAAGCTCAAATAGAAAATTTCTAAACACCATTAGCCTAAGAATGAGATTAAATAAGCCAATTAGAGTTGATAAGGAGATGGTTGCATGTTTAAAAGAATTTGAATCAGAATTGAAATGGTATATGAAACCAAAATCACCTATTAGACAAACTTAGTGAAGAAGAATGCTGAAATAGAAAATTTTTAAACATCATTGGTCTAAAGAATGTGATTTAATAAGCCTATTAGAGTTGATAAAGAGATGCTTGCCTGTTTATAAGAATTTGAGTCAGAATTGAAATGGAATATGACACCATTAACACCTATTAGACAAACTTAGTGAAGAAGAAAGCTCAAATACCAAATTTCTAAACACCTTTAGAATAAGAATGTGATTCAGTAAGCCAATTAGAGTTGATAAGGAGATGGTTGCATGTTTGAAAGAATTTCAATCAGAATTTAAATGGAATATGAAATCAAAAACATATATTAGACAAACTTAGTGAAGAAGAAAGCTCATATAGAAAATTTCTAAACACCATTAGTGTATGAATGTGATTTAATAAGCCAATTAGAGTTGATAAAGACATGGTTGCATGTTTAAAAGAATTTGAATCAGAATTGAAATGGAATATGAAACCAAAAACACATATTAGACAAACTTAGTGAAGAAGAAAGCTCAAATAGAAAATTTCTAAACACCATTAGCCTAAGAATGAGATTAAATAAGCCAATTAGAGTTGATAAGGAGATGGTTGCATGTTTGAAAGAATTTCAATCAGAATTTAAATGGAATATGAAATCAAAAACACATATTAGACAAACTTAGTGCAAAAGAAAGCTCAAATAGAAAATTTCTAAACACCATTAGCCTAAGAATGAGATTGAATAAGCCAATTAGAGTTGATAAGGAGATGGTTGCATGTTTGAAAGAATTTCAATCAGAATTGAAATGGAATATGAATCCAAATACACATATTTGACAAACATAGTGAAGAAGAAAGCTCAAATAGAAAATTTCTAAACACCATTAGCCTAAGAATAAGATTGAATAAGCCAATTAGAGTTGATAAGGAGATGGTTGCATGTTTAAAAGAATTTCAACAACAATTGAAATGAAATATGAAACCAAAAACACATATTAGACAAACTTAGTGAAGAAAAAAGCTCATATAGAAGATTTCTAAACACCATTAGCCTAAGAATGAGATTAAATAAGCCAATTAGAGTTGATAAGGAGATGGTTGCATGTTTAAAAGAATTTCAATCAGAATTGAAATGGAATATGAAACCAAAAACACATATTAGACAAACTTAGTGAAGAGGAAAGCTCATATAGAAAATTTCTAAACACCATTAGCCTAAGAATGTGATTGAATAAGCCAATTAGAGTTGATAAAGACATGGTTGCATGTTTAAAAGAATTTCAATCAGAATTGAAATGGAATAAGAAACCAAAAATACATATTAGACAAACTTAGTGAAGAGGAAAGATCATATAGAAAATTTCTAAACACCATTAGCCTAAGAATGTGATTTAATAAGCCAATTAGAGTTGATAAAGACATGGTTGCATGTTTAAAAGAATTTGAATCAGAATTGAAATGGAATATGAATCCAAAAACACATATTAGACAAACTTAGTGAAGAAGAAAGCTCAAATAGAAAATTTCTAAACACCATTAGCCAAAGAATGTGATTTAATAAGCCAATTAGAGTTGATAAAGAGATGGTTGCATGTTTAAAAGAATTTCAATCATAATTGAAATGGAATATGAATCCAAAAACACATATTAGACAAACTTAGTGAAGAAGAAAGCTCATATAGAAAATTTCTAAACACCATTAGCCTAAGAATGTGATTTAATAAGCCAATTAGAGTTGATAAAGACATGGTTGCATGTTTAAAAGAATTTCAATCAGAATTGAAATGGAATATGAATCCAAAAACACATATTAGACAAACTTAGTGAAGAAGAAAACTCAAAGAGAAAATTTCTAAACACCGTTAGCCTAAGAATGCCATTTAATATTCCAATTAGAGTTGATAAAAACATAGTTGCCTGTTTAAAAGAATTTGAATCAGAATTGAAATGAAATATGAAACCAAAAACACATATTAGACAAACTTTGTGAAGAAGAAAGCTTATAAAAAAAATTTTTAAATACCATTAGCCTAAGAATGTGATTTAATAAGCCAATTAGAGTTGATAAAGACAAGGTTGCATGTTTAAAAGAATTTGAATCAGAATTGAAATGGAATATGAAACCAAAAACACATATTAGACAAACTTAGTGAAGAAGAAAGCTCAAATTGAAAATTTATAAACACCATTAGCCTAAGAATGTGATTTAATAAGGTAATTAAAGTTGATAAAGACATGATTGCATGTTTAAAAGAAATTGAATAAGAATTGAAATGGAATATGAATCCAAAAACACATATTAGACAAACTTGGTGAAGAAGAAAGCTCATATAGAAAATTTTTAAACACCATTAGCCTAAGAATGTGATTTAATAAGCCAATTAGAGTTGATAAGGAGATGGCTGCATGTTTAAAAGAATTTGAATCAGAATTGAAATGGAATATGAAACCAAAAACACATATTAGACAAACTTAGTGAAGAGGAAAGCTCAAATAGAAAATTTCTAAACACCATTAGCCTAAGAATGACATTTAGTAAGCCAATTAGAGTTAATAAGGAGATGGTTGCATGTTTAAAAGAATTTGAATCAGAATCGAAATGGAATATGAAACCAAAACACCTATTAGACAAACTTAGTGAAGAAGAAAGCTCAAATAGAAAATTTCAATACACCATTGGCCTAGGAAAGAGATTGAATAAGCCAATTAGAGTTGATAAAGAGACGGTTGCATGTTTAAAAGAATTTCAATCAGAATTGAAATGGAATATGAAACCAGAAACACATATTAGACAAACTTAGTGAAGAAGAAAGCTCAAATAGAAAATTTCTACACACCATTAGCCTAATAATGGTATTTAATAAGCCAATTAGAGTTGATAAGGAGATAGTTGCATGTGTAAAAGAATTTGATTCAGAATTGAAATGGAATATGAAACCAAAAACACATATTAGACAAACTTAGTGAAGAAGAAAGCTCAAATAGAAAATTTCTAAACACCATTAGCCAAAGAATGAGATTGAATAAGCCAATTAGAGTTGATAAAGAGCTGGTTGCATGTTTAAAAGAATTTGAATCAGAATTGAAATAGTATAAGAAACCAAAAACACCTATTAGACAAACTTAGTGCAGAAGAAAGCTCAAATAGAAAATTTCTAAACACCATTAGCCTAAGAATGTGAGTTAATGAGCCAATTAGAGTTGATAAAGAGATGGCTGCATGTTCAAAAGAATTTGAATCAGAATTGAAATGGAATATGAATCCAAAAAACATATTAGACAAATTTAGTGAAGAAGAAAGCTCAATAGAAAATTTCTAAACACCATTAGCCTAAGAATGAGACTAAATAAGCCAATTAGAGTTGATCAGGAGATGGTTACATGTTTAAAAGAATTTGATTCAGAATTGAAATGGAATATGAAACCAAAAACACATATTAGACAAACTTAGTGAAGAAGAAAGCTCAAATTGAAAATTTCTAAACACCATTAGCCTAAGAATGAGATTGAATAAGCCAATTAGAGTTGATAAGGAGATGGTTGCATGTGTAAAAGAATTTGATTCAGAATTCAAATGGAATATGAAACCAAAAACACATATTAGACAAACTTAGTGAAGAAGAAAGCTCAAATTGAAAATTTCTAAAGACCATTAGCCTAAGAATGTGATTTAAAAATGTAATTAAAGTTGATAAAGAGACGGTGGCATGTTTAACAGAATTTGAATCAGAATTGAAATGAAATATGAAACTAAAAACACATATTAGACAAACTTAGTGAAGCAAAAAGCTTAAATAGAAAATTTCTAAACACCATTAGTCTAAGAGTGTGATTTAATAAGCGAATTAGAGTTGATAAAGAGATGGTTGCATGTTTAAAAGAATTTGATTCAGAATTCAAATGGAATATGAAACCAAAAACACATATTAGACAAACTTAGTGAAGAAGAAAGCTCAAATTGAAAATTTCTAAAGACCATTAGCCTAAGAATGTGATTTAATAAGCCAATTAGAGTTGATAAAGAGATGGTTGCATGTTTAAAAGAATATGAATCAGAATTGAAATGGAATATCAAACCAAAAACGCATATTAGACAAACTTAGTGAAGAAGAAAGCTCAAATAGAAACTTTCTAAACACCATTAGCCTGAGAATGACATTGAAAAAGCCAATTAGAGTTGATAAAGAGATGGTTGCATGTTTAAGGGATTCTGAATAAGAATTGAAATGAAATATGAAACAAAAAACACATATTAGACAAACTTGCTGAATAAGAAAGCTCAAATAGAAAATTTCTAAACACCATTAGCCTAAGAATGTGATTTAATAGGCGAATTAGAGTTGATAAGGAGATGGTTGCATGTTTTAAAGAATTTCAATCAGAATTCAAAAAGAATATCAAACCAAAAACACATATTAGACAAACTTAGTGAAGAAGAAAGCTCAAATAGAAAATTTCTAAACACCATTAGCCTAAGAATGTGATTTAATAAGCCAATTGGAGTTGATAAAGAGATGGGTGCATGTTTAAAAGAATTTGAATCAGAATAGAAATGGAATATGAAACCAAAAACACATATTAGACAAACTTAGTGAAGAAGAAAGGTCAAATAGAAAATTTCTAAACACCAATAACTTGAGAATGTGATTGAATAAGCCAATTAGAGTTGATAAAGACATGGTTGCATGTTTAAAAGAATTTGAATCAGAATTGAAATGGAATATGAATCCAAAAACACATATTAGACAAACTTGGTGAAGAACAAAGCTCATATAGAAAATTTCTAAACACCAATAGCCTAAGAATGTGATTTAATAAGCCAATTAGAGTTGATAAAGAGATGGGTGCATGTTTAACATAATTTGACTCAGAATAGAAATAGAATATGTAACCAAAAACACATATTAAACAAACTTAGTGAAGAAGAAATCTCAAATAGAAAATTTCTAAACACCATTAGCCTAAGAATGTGATTTAGTAAGCCAATTAGAGTTGATAAAGACATGGTTGCATGTTTAAAAGAATTTGAATCAGAATTGAAATGAAATATGAAATCAAAAACACATATTAGACAAACTTAGTGAAGAAGAAAGCTCAAATAAAAAATTTCTAAACACCATTGGCCCAGGAATATGATTTAATAAGCCAATTAGAGTTGATAAAGAGATGGTTGCATGTTTAAAAGAATTTGAATCAGAATTGAAATGGAATATCAAACCAAAAACACATATTAGACAAACTTAGTGAAGAAGAAAGCTCAAATAGAAAATTTCTAAACACCATTAGCCTAAGAATGTGATTTAATAAGGCAATTAGAGTTGATAAAGACATGGTTGCATGTTTAAAATAATTTGAATCGAAATTGAAATGGAACATGAAACCAAAAACACAGATTAGACAAACTTAGTGAAGAAGAAAGCTCAAATAGAAAATTTCTAAACACCATTAGCCTAAGAATGTGATTTAATAAGCCAATTAGAGTTCATAAAGACATGGTTGCATGTTTAAAAGAATTTGAATCAGAATTGAAATGGAATATGAAATCAAACACACATATTAGACAAACTTAATGAAGAATAAAGCTCAAATAAAAAATTTCTAAACACCATTAGCCTAAGAATGTGATTTAATAAGCCAATTAGAGTTGATAAAGAGATGGTTGCATGTTTAAAAGAATTTGAATCAGAATTGAAATGGAATAAGAAACCAAAAACACATATTAGACAAACTTAGTGAAGAAGAAAGCTCAAATAAAAAAGTTCAAAACACCATTGGCCTAGGAATGTGATTTAATAAGGCAATTAGAGTTGATAAGGAGATTGTTGCATGTTTAAAAGAATTTGAATCAGAATTGAAATGGAATATGAAACCAAAAACACAGATTAGACAAACTTAGTGAAAAAAAAAGCTCGAATAGAAAATTTTTAAACACCATTAGCCTAAGAATGGTATTTAATAAGCCAATTAGAGTTGATAAAGAGATGGTTGCATGTTTAAAAGAATTTGAATCAGAATTGAAATGAAATATGAAACCAAAAACACATATTAGACAAACTTAGTGAAGAAGAAAGCTCAAATAGAAAATTTCTAAACACCATTAGCCCAAACATGTGATTGAATAAGCCAATTAGAGTTGATAAAGAGATATTTGCATGTTTAAAAGAGTTTGAATCAGAACTAAATTAAATATGAAACCAAAAACATATATTAGACAAACTTAGTGACGAAGAAAGCTCAAATAGAAAATTTCTATACACCATTAGCCTAAGAATGTGATTTCATAAGCCAATTAGAGTTGATAAAGACAAGGTTGCATGTCTAAAAGAATTTGAATCGAATTGAAATGGAATATGAAACCAAAAAAACATATTAGACAAACTTAGTGAAGAAGAAAGCTCAAATAAAAAATTTCTAAACACCATTAGCCTAAGAATTTGATTTAATAAGCCAATTAGAGTTGATAAAGAGATGGTTGCATTTCAACAGAATTTGAATTAGAATTGAAATGGAATATGAAACCAAAAGCAAATGTAGGCAAACTTAGTGAAGAAGAAAGCTCAAATAGAAAAGTTCTAAAACTATTCGCCTAAGAATGTGATTTAATAAGCCAATTAGAGCTGATAAAGTGCTGGTTGCATGTTTAAAAGAATTTGAATCAGAATTGAAATGGAATATGAAACCAAAAACGCATATTAGACAAACTTAGTGAAGAAGAAAGCTCAAATATAAAATTTCTAAACACCATTAGCCTAAGAAAGAGATTGAATAAGCTAATTAGAGTTGATAAAGAGATGATTGCTTGCTTCAGAGAATTTGAATCGGAATTGAAATGGAATATGAATTCAAAAACACATAATAGATAAACTTAGTGAATAAGAAAGCTCAAATAGGAAATTTCTAAACACCATTAGCCTAAGAATGTGATTTAATAAGGCAATTAGAGTTGTTAAAGAGATTGTTACATGTTTAAAAGAACTTGAATCAGAATTGAGATGGAATATGAATCCAAAAACACATATTAGACAAACTTAGTGAAGAAGAAAGCTCAAATAGAAAATTTCTATACACCATTAGCCTAAGAATGTGATTTAATAAGCCAATTAAAATTGATAAAGACATGGTTGCAAGTTTAAAAGAATTTGAATCAGAATTGAAATGGAATATGAATCCAAAAACACATATTAGACAAACTTAGTAACGAAGAAAGCTCAATTAGAAAATTTCTAAACACCATTACCCTCAGAATGAGATTGAATAGGCCAATTAGAGTTGATAAAGACATGGTTGCATGTTTAAAAGAATTTGAATCAAATTGAAATGGAATATGAAACGAGAAACACATATTAGACAAACTTAGTGAAGAAAAAAGCTCAAATAGAAATTTTTTAAACACCATTAGCCTAAGAATGTGATTTAATAAACCAATTAGAGTTGATAAAGACATGGTTGCATGTTTAAAAGAATTTGAATCAGAATGGAAATGGAATATGAATACAAACACACATATTAGACAAACTTAGTGAAGAAGAAAGCTCAAATAGAAAATTTCTAAACACCATTAGCCTAAGAATGTGATTGAATAAGCCAATTAGAGTTGATAAAGACGTGGTTGCATGTTTAAAAGAATTTGAATCGGAATTGAAATGGAAAATGAATCCAAAAACACATATTAGACAAACTTAGTGAAGAAGAAAGCTAAAATAGAAAATTTCTAAACACCATTAGCCTAAGAATGAGATTGAATAGGCCAATTAGAGTTGATAAAGAGATGGTTGCATGTTTAAAAGCGTTTGAATCAGAATTGATATGGAATATGAATCCAAAAACACATATTAGACAAACTTAGTGAAGAAAAAATCTCATATAGAAATTTTTTAAACACCATTAGCCTAAGAATGTGATTGAATAAGCCAATTGGTGTTGATAAAGACATGGTTGCATGTTTAAAAGAATTTGAATCAGAATTGAAATGGAAAATGAATCCAAAAACACATATTAGACAAACTTAGTGAATAAGAAAACGCATATAGAAAATTTCTAGACACCATTAGCCTAAGAATGTGATTTAATAAGCCAGTTAGAGTTGATAAAGACATGGTTGCATGTTTAAAAGAATTTGAATCAGAATGGAAATGGAATATGAATCCAAACACACATATTAGACAAAGTTAGTGAAGAAGAAAACTCAAATAGAAAATTTCTAAACACCATTAGCTTAAGAATGTGATTTAGTAAGCCATTTAGAGTTGATAAAGACATGGTTGCATATTTAAAAGAATTTGAATCAGAATTGAAATGGAATATGAAACCAAAAACACATATTAGACAAACTTAGTGAAGAAGAAAGCTCAAATTAAAAATTTCTAAAGACCATTAGCCTAAGAATGTGATTGAATATTCCAATTAGAGTTGATATGGAGATGGTCACAAGTTTTAAAGAATTTGAATCAGAATTGAAATGGAATATGAAACGAAAAACACATATTAGACAAACTTAGTGAAGAAGAAAGCTCAAATAGAAAATTTCTAAACACCATTAGCCTAAGAATGTGATTGAATAAGCCAATTAGAGTTAATAAGGAGATGGTTGCATGTTTAAAAGAATTTGAATCAGAATTGAAATGGAATATGAAACAAGAAACACATATTAGACAAACTTAGTGAAGAAGAAAGCTCAAATAGAAAATTTCTACACACCTTTAGCCTAAGAATGTGATTTATTAAGCCAATTAGAGTTGATAAGGAGATGGTTGCATGTGTAAAAGAATTTGATTCAGAATTCAAATGGAATATGAATCCAAAACCACATATTACACAAACTTAGTGAAGAACAAAACTCAAATAGAAAATTTCTAAACACCATTGGCCTAAAAATGTGATTCAATAAGCCAATTAGAGTTGATAAGGAGATGGTCGCATGTTTAAAAGAATTTGAAACAGAATTGAAATGGAATATGAATCCAAAAACACATATTAGACAAACTTAGTGAAAAAGAAAACTCAAATAGAAAATTTCTAAACACCATTGGCCTAAGAATGTAATTTAATAGGCCAATTAGAGTTGATAAAGAGATGGTTGCATGTTTAAAAGAATTTCAATTAGAATTGAAATAAAATATGAATCCAAAAACACAGATTAGACAAACTTAGTGAAGAAGAAAGCTCAAATAGAAATTTTCTAAACACCATTAGCCTAAGAATGCGATTTACTAAGCTAATTAGAGTTGATATGGAGATGGTTGTATGTTTAAAAGAATTTGCATCAGAATTGAAATAAAATATGATTCCAAAAACACATATTAGACAAACTTATTGAAGAAGAAAGCTCAAATAGAAAATTTCTAAACACCATTAGCCTAAGAATATGATTTAATAAGCATATTAGAGTTGATAAAGAGATGGTTGCATGTTTAAAAGAATCTGAATCAGAATTGAAATGGAATATGAAACCAAAAAAACATATTAGATAAACTTAGAGAAGAAGAAAGCTCAAATAGAAAATTTCTAAACACCATTAGTCTAAGAATGTGATTTAATAAGCCAATTAGAGTTGATAAAGAGATGGTTGCATGTTTAAGAGAATTTAAATCAGAATTGAAATGGAATATGAATCTAAAAACACATATTCGACAAACTAAGTGAATAAGAAAGCTCAAATAGAAAATTTATAAACACTTTAGCCTAAGAATGTGATTTAGTAAGCCAATTAGAGTTGATAAGGAGATGGTTGCTTGTTTAAAAGAATTTGAATTAGAATTGAAATGGAATATAAATCCAAAAACACACATTAGACAAACTTAGTGAAGAAGTTAGCTCAAATAGAGAATTTCTAAACACCATTAGCCTATGAATGTGATTTAATAAGCCAATTAGAGTTGATAAAGACATGGTTGCATGTTTAAAAGAATTTGAATCAGTATTGAAATGGAATGTGAAACCAAAAACACATCTTAGACAAACTTAGTGATGAAGAAAGCTCAAATAAAAAATTTCTATACACCATTAGCCTAAGAATGTGATTGAATAAGCCAATGAGAGTAGATGAGGAGATGGTTGCATATTTAAAAGAATTTGAATCAAAATTGAGATGGAATACGAAACTAAAAACACATATTAGACAAACTTAGTGAAGAAGAAAGCTCCAATAGAAAATTTCTAAACACCATTAGCGTAAGAATTTGATTTAATAAGCCAATTAGAGTTGATAAAGACATGGTTGCATGTTTAAAAGAATTTGAATCAGAATTGAAATGGAATATGAAACCAAAAAAACATATTAGACAAACTTAGTGAAGAAGAAAACTCAAATAGAAAATTTCTAAACACCATTAGCCTAAGAATGTGATTTAATAAGCCAATTAGTGTTGATAAAGAGATGGTTGCATGTTTAAAAGAATTTGAATCGAATTGAAATGGAATATGAAACCAAAAACACATATTAGACAAACTTAGTGAACAAGAAAGCTCAAATAGAAAATTTCTATACACCATTAGCCTAAGAATGTGATTTAATAAGCCAATTAGAGTTGATAAAGAGATGATTGCATGTTTAAAAGAATTTGAATCAGAATTGAAATGGAATATGAAACCAAAAACACATATTAGACAAACTTAGTGAAGAAGAAAGATCAAATTGAAAATTTATAAACACCATTAGCCTAAGAATGTGATTTCATAAGCCAATTATAGTTGATAAGGAGATGGTTGCATGTTTAAAAGAATTTGAATCAGAATTGAAATGGAATATGAAACTAAAAACACATATTAGACAAACTTAGTGAAGAAGAAAGCTCAAATTGAAAATTTCTAAAGACCATTAGCCTAAGAATGTGATTTCATAAGCCAATTAGAGTTGATAAGGAGATGGTTGCATGTGTACAAGAATTTGATTCAGAATTCAAATGGAATATGAAACCAAAAACACATATTAGACAAACTTAGTGAAGAAGAAAGCTCAAATTGAAAATTTCTAAAGACCATTAGCCTAAGAATGTGATTTAATAAGCCAATTAGAGTTGATAAAGAGATGGTTTCTTGTTTAAAAGAATTTGAATCAGAATTGAAATGGAATATCCAACCAAAAACACATATTAGACAAACTTAGTGAAGAAGAAACCTCAAATAGAAAATTTCAAAACACCATTAGCCTGAGAATGAGATTGAAAAAGCCAATTAGATTTGATAAAGAGATGGTTGCATGTTTAAAAGAATTTGAATCAGAATAGAAATGGAATATGAAACCAAAAACACATATTAGACAAACATAGTGAAGAAGAAAGCTCAAATAGAAAATTTCTAAACTCCTTTAGCCTAAGAATGTGATTTAATAAGCGAATTAGAGTTGATAAAGAGATGGTTGCATGTTTAAAAGAATATGAATCAGAATTGAAATGGAATATCAAACCAAAAACGCATATTAGACAAACTTAGTGAAGAAGAAAGCTCAAATAGAAACTTTCTAAACACCATTAGCCTGAGAATGTGATTTAGTAAGCCAATTTGAGTTCATATAGAGCTGGTTGCATGTTCCATAGAATTTGATTCAGAATTGAAATGGAATATGAAACCAAAAACACATATTAGACAAACCTAGTGAAGAAGAAAGCTCAAATTGAAAATTTCTATACACCATTAACCTAAGAAAGAGATTGAATAAGCCAATTAGAGTTGATAAAGAGATGGTTGCATGTTTAAAAGAATTTGAATCGAATTGAAATGGAATATGAAACCAAAAACACATATTAGACAAACTTAGTGAAGAAGAAAGCTCAAATAGAAAATTTCTAAACACCATTAGCCTAAGAATGTGATTTAATAAGCCAATTAGAGTTGATAAAGAGATGGTTGCATGTTTAAAAGAATTTGAATCGAATTGAAATGGAATATGAAACCAAAAACACATATTAGACAAACTTAGTGAAGAAGAAAGCTCAAATAGAAAATTTCTAAACACCATTAGCCTAAGAATGTGATTTAATAAGCCAATTAGAGTTGATAAAGAGATGGTTGCATGTTTAAAAGAATTTGAATCAGAATTGAAAAGGAATATCAAGCCAAAAAAACATATTAGACAAACTTAGTGAAGAAGAAAGCTCAAATAGAAAATTTCTAAACACCATTAGTCTAAGAATGTGATGTAATAAGCCAATTAGAGTTGATAAAGAGATGGTTGCATGTTTAAAAGAATTTGAATCAGAATTGAAATGGAATATGAAAGCAAAAACACATATTAGATAAACTTAGTGAATAAGAAAGCTCAAATAGAAAATTTCTAAACACCATTAGCCTAAGAATGTGATTTAATAAGCCAATTAGAGTTGATAAAGAGATGGTTGCATGTGTAAAAGAATTTGAATTAGAGTTGAAATGGAATATGAAACCAAAAACACATATTATAGACGCTTAGTGAAGAACAAAGGTCAAATAGAAAATTTCTAAACAACACTAGCCTGAGAATGTGATTGAAAAAGCCAATTAGAGTTGATAAAGAGATGGTTGCATGTTTAAAAGAATTTGAATCGAATTGAAATGGAATACGAAACAAAAAACACATATTAGACAAACTTAGTGAAGCAGAAAGCTCAAATAGAAAATTTCTAAACACCATTAGTCTAAGGATTTGATTTGATAAGCCAATTAGAGTTGATAAAGAGATGGTTGCATGTTCAAAAGAATTTGAATCAGAATTGAAATGGAATATGAAACCAAAAACACATATTAGACAAACTTAGTGAAGAAGAAAGCTCAAATAGAAAATTTCTAAACACCATTAGCCTAAAAATGTGATTGAATAAGCCAATTAGAGTTGATAAAGAGATGGTTGCATGTTGAAAAGAATTTGAATCAGAATTGAAATGGAATATCCAACCAAAAACACATATTAGACAAACTTAGTGAAGAAGAAAGCTCAAATAGAAAATTTCTAAACACCATTAGCCTGAGAATGAGATTGAAAAAGCCAATTAGAGTTGATAAAGAGATGGTTGCATGTTTAAAAGAATTTGAATCAGAATTGAAATGGAATATCAAACCAAAAACGCATATTAGACAAACTTAGTGAAGAAGAAAGCTCAAATAGAAAATTTCTAAACACCATTAGTCTAAGAATGTGATTTAATAAGCGAAATAGAGTTGATAAAGAGATGGTTGCATGTTTAAAAGAATTTGAATCAGAATTGAAATGGAATATCAAACCAAAAACACATATTAGACAAACTTAGTGAAGAAGAAAGCTCAAATAGAAAATTTCTAAACACCATTAGCCTAAGAATGAGATTGAATAAGCCAATTAGAGTTGATAAGGAGACGGTTGTATGTTTAACAGAATTTGATTCCAAATTGAAATGGAATATGAAACCAGAAACAAATATTAGACAAACTTAGTGAAGAAGAAAGCTTAAATGGAAAATTTCTAAACACCATTAGCCTAAGAATGAGATTGAATAAGCCAATTAGAGGTGATATGGAGATGGTTGCATGTTTAAAAGAATTTGAATCGAATTGAACTGGAATATGAAACCAAAAACACATATTAGACAAACTTAGTGAAGAAGAAAGCTCAAATAGAAAATTTCTAAACACCATTAGCCTAAGAATGTGATTGAATAAGCCAATTAGAGTTGATAAAGACATGGTTGCATGTTTAAAAGAATTTGAATCAGAATTGAAATGGAATATGAAACCAGAAACACATATTAGACAAACTTAGTGAAGAAGAAAGCTCAAATATAAAATTTCTAAACACCATTAGCCTAAGAATGTGATTGAATATTCCAATTAGAGTTGATAAAGAGATGGTTGCCTGTTTAACAGAATTTGAATCAGAATTGAAATGGAATATCAAACCAAAAACGCATATTAGACAAACTTAGTGAAGAAGAAAGCTCAAATAGAAACTTTCTAAATACCATTAGCCTAAGAATGTGATTTAATAAGCCAATTAGAGTTGATAAAGACATGGTTGCATGTTTAAAAGAATTTGAATCAGAATTGAAATGGAATATGAATCCAAAAACACATATTAGTCAAACTTAGTGAAGCAGAAAGCTCAAATAGAAAATTTCTAAACACCATTAGTCTAAGAATGTGATTTAATAAGCGAAATGGAGTTGATAAAGAGATGGTTCCATGTTTAAAAGAATTTGAATCAGAATTGAAATGGAATATGAATCCAAAAACACATATTAGACAAACTTAGTGAAGAAGAAAGCGCATATAGAAAATTTCTAGACACCATTAGCCTAAGAATGTGATTTAATAAGCCAATTAGAGTTGATAAAGACATGGTTTCATGTTTGAAAGAATTAGAATCAGAATGGAAATGGAATATGAAACCAAAAACACATATCTGACAAACTTAGTTAAGAAGAAAGCTCAAATAGAAAATTTCTATACACCATTAGCCTAAGAATGTGATTTAATAAGCCAATTAGAGTTGATAAAGACATGGTTGCATGTTTAAAAGAATTTGAATCAGAATTGAAATGGAATATGAAACCAAAAACACATATTAGACAAACTTAGTGAAGAAGAAAGCTCAAATAGAAAAGTTCTAAACACCATTGGCATACGAATGTGATTTAATAATCCAATTAGAGTTGATAAAGAGATGATTGCATGTTTAAAAGAATTTGAATCAGAATTGACATGGAATATGAAAACAAAAATAAATATTAGACAAACTGAGCGAAGAAGAAAGCTCAAATAGAAAAGTTCTAAACACCATTAGTTTAAGAATGTGATTTAATAAGCTAATTTGAGTTGATAAAGAGATGGTTGCATGATCAAAAGAATTTGAATCGAATTGAAAAGGAATAAGAAACCAAAAATACATATTAGACAAACTTAGTGAAGAGGAAAGATCATATAGAAAATTTTTAAACACCATTAGCCTAAGAATGTGATTTATTAAGCCAATTAGAGTTGGTAAAGAGCTGGTTGCATGGTTAAAAGAGTTTGAATCAGAATTGAAATGGAATATGAAACCAAAAACACATATTAGAAAAACTTAGTGAAGAAGAAAGCTCAAATAGAAAATTTATACACACCATTAGCCTTAGAATGTGATTTAATAAGCCAATTAGAGCTGATAAAGATATGGTTGCATGTTTAAAAGAATTTGAATCAGAATTGAAATGGAATATGAAACCAAAAACACATATTAGACAAACTTAGTGAAGAAGAAAGCTCAAATAGAAAATTTCTAAACACGTTTGCCCTAGGAATGTGATTTAATAAGCCAATTAGAGTTGATGAAGAGATGGTTGCATGTTTACAAAAATTTGAATCTGAATTGAAATGGATTATCAATCCAAAAACATATATTAGACAAACTTAGTGAAGAAGAAAGCTCAAATAGAAAATTTCTAAACACCATTAGCCTAAGAATGAGATGGCATAAGCCTATTAGAGTTGATAAAGAGCTGGTTGCATGTTTAAAAGAATTTGAGTTAGAATTGAAATTGAATATGAAACCAAAAACACATATTAGACACACTTAGTGAAGAAGAAAGCTCAAATAGAAAAGTTCTAAACACCATTACCTTAGGAATGAGATTTAATAAGCCAATTCGAGTTGATAAAGAGATGATTGCATGTTTAAAAGAATTTGAATCGAATTGAAATGAAATATGAAACCAAAAACACAGATTAGACAAACTTAGTGAAGAAGAAAGCTCAAATAGAAAATTTCTAAACACCATTAGCCTAAGAATGTGATTTATTAAGCCAATTAGAGTTGATAAAGAGATGGTTGCATGTAAAAATAATTTGAATCAAAATTGAAATGCAATATAAAACCAAAAACCAATATTATACAAACTTGTTGAAGAAGAAAGCTCAAACAGAAAATTTCTAAGCACTATTGGCCTACGAATGTGATTTAATAAGCCAATTAGAGTTGATAAAGAGCTGGTTGCATGTTTAAAAGAATTTCAATCAGAATTGAAATGGAAAATGAAACCAAAAACACATATTAGACAAACTTAGTGAAGAAGAAAGCTCAAATAGAAAATTTCTATACACCATTAGCCTAAGAATGTGAGTTAATAAGCCAATTAGAGTTGATAAAGAGATGGTTGCATGTGTAAAAGAATTTGATTCAGAATTCAAATGGAATATGAAACCAAAAACACATATTAGACAAACTTAGTGAAGAAGAAAGCTCAAATTGAAAATTTCTAAACACCATTAGCCTAAGAATATGATTTAATAAGCCGATTAGAGTTGATAAACAGATGGTTGCATGTTTAAAAGAATTTGAATCGAATTGAAATGAAATATGAAATCAGAAACTCATATTAGACAAACTTAGTGAAGAAGAAAGCTCAAATAGAAAATTTCTAAACACCATTGGCCTAGGAAAGTGATTTAATAAGCCAATTAGAGTTGATAAAGAGATGGTTGCGTGTTTAACAGAATTTGAATCAGAATTGAAATGGAATATGAAACCAAAAACACAAATTAGACAAACTTAGTGAAGAAGGGAGCTCAAACAGAAAATTTCTAGACACCATTATCCTACGAATGTGATTTAATGAGCCAATTAGAGTTGAGAAAGACATGGGTGCTTGTTTAAAAGAATTTCAATCAGAATTGAAATGAAATATGAATCCAAAAACACAGATTAGACAAACTTAGTGAAGAAGAAAGCTCAAATAGAAATTTTCTAAACACCATTAGCATAAGAATGTGATTTAATAAGCCAATTAGAGTTGATAAGGAGATGGTTGCATGTTTAAAAGAATTTGATTCAAAATTGAAATGGAATATGAAACCAAAAACACATATTAGACAAACTTAGTGAAGAAGAAAGCTCAAATAGAAAATTTCTAAACACCATTAGCCTAAGAATATGATTTAATAAGCATATTAGAGTTGATAAAGAGATGGTTGCATGTTTAAAAGAATCTGAATCAGAATTGAAATGGAATATGAAACCAAAAAAACATATTAGATAAACTTAGAGAAGAAGAAAGCTCAAATAGAAAATTTCTAAACACCATTAGCCTAAGAATGTGATTGAATAAGCCCATGAGAGTTGATAAGGAGATGGTCGCATGTTTAAAAGAATTTGAATCAGAATTGAAATACAATATGAATCCAAAAACACATATTAGACAAACTTAGTGAAGAAGAAAGCTCAAATAGAAAATTTCTAAACACCATTGGTCTAAGAATGTGATTTAATAAGCCAATTAGAGTTGATAAAGACATGGTTGCATGTTTAAAAGAATTTGAATCAGAATTGAAATGGAATATGAAACCAAAAACACATATTAGACAAACTTAGTGAAGAAGAAAGCTCAAATAGAAAATTTCTATACACCATTAGCCTAAGAATGTGATTTAATAAGCCAATTAGAGTTGATAAAGAGAGGGTTGCATGTTTAAAAGAATTTGAATCAGAATTGAAATGGAATATTAAACCAAAAACACATATTAGACGTACTTAGTGAAGTAGAAGGCTCAAATAGAAAATTTCTAAACACCATTAGCCTAAGAATGTGATTTAATAAGCCAATTAGAGTTGATAAAGACATGGTTGCATGTTTAAAAGAATTTGAATCAGAATTGAAATGGAATCTGAAACCAAAAAAATATATTAGACAAACTTAGTGAAGAAGAAAGCTCAAATATAAAATTTTTAAACACCATTAGCCTAAGAATGTGATTTAATAGGCCAATTAGAGTTGATAAAGAGATGGTTGCATGTTTAAAAGAATTTGAATCAGAATTGAAATGAAATATGTAACCAAAAACACAAGTTCGACAAACTTAGTGAAGAAGAAAGCTCAGATAGAAAATTTCTAAACACCATTAGCCTAAGAATGAGATTTAATAAGCCGATTAGAGTTGATAAAGAGATTGTTGCATGTTTAAAAGAATTTGAATCAGAATTGAAATGGAATATGAAACCAAAAACACATATTAGACAAACTTAGTGAAGAAGAAAGCTCAAATACAAAATTTCTAAACACCATTACTCTAAGAATGTGATTTAATAAGGCAATTAGAGTTGATAAAGAGATGGTTGCATGTTTAAAAGAATTTGAATCAGAATTGAAATGGAATATGAATCCAAAAACACATATTAGACAAACTTAGTGAAGAAGAAAGCTCAAATAGAAAATTTCTAAACACCATTAGCCTAAGAATGTGATTTAATAAGCCAATTAGAGTTGATAAAGAGATGGTTGCATGTTTAAAAGAATTTGAATCAGAATTGAAATGGAATATGAAACCAAAAACACATATTAGACAAACTTAGTGAAGAAGAAAGCTCATATAGAAAATTTCTAAACACCATTAGCCTAAGAATGTGATTTAATAAACCAATTAGAGTTGATAAAGACATGGTTGCATGTTTAAAAGAATTTGAATCAGAATTGAAATGGAATATGAATCCAAAAACACATATTAGACAAACTTAGTGAAGAAGAAAGCTCAAATAGAAAATTTCTAAACACCATTACCCTAAGAATGTGATTGAAAAAGCCAATTAGTGTAGATAACGACATGGTTGCATGTTTAAAAGAATTTGAATCAGAATTGAAATGGAATATGAATCCAAAAACGCATATTAGACAAACTTAGTGAAGAAGGGAGGTCAAATGGAAATTTTCTAAACACCAATAGCCTGAGAATGTGATTGAACAAGCCAATTAGAGTTGATAAAGAGATGGTTGCATGTTTAAAAGAATTTGAATCAGAATTGAAATGAAATATGAAACCAAAAACACATATTAGACAAACTTAGTGAAGAAAAAAGCTCATATAGAAAATTTTTAAACACCATTAGCCTAAGAATGTGATTTAATAAGCCAATTAGAGTTGATAAAGAGAAGGTTGCATGTTTAAAAGAATCTGAATCAGAATTGAAATGGAATATAAAACCAAAAAAACATATTAGATAAACTTAGAGAAGAAGAAAGCTCAAATAGAAAATTTCTAAACACCATTAGCCTAAGAATATGATTTAATAAGCCAATTAGAGTTGATAAAGACATGGTTGCATGTTTAAAAGAATTTGAATCAGAATTGAAATGGAATATGAATCCAAAAACACATATTAGACAAACTTAGTGAAAAAGAAAGCTCAAATAGAAAATTTCTAAACACCATTAGCCTAAGAATGCGATTTACTAAGCTAATTAGAGTTGATATGGAGATGGTTGTATGTTTAAAAGAATTTGAATCAGAATTGAAATGGAATATGAATCCAAAAGCACATATTAGACAAACTTAGTGAAGAAGAAATCTCAAATAGAAAATTTCTAAACACCATTGGCCTAAGAATGTAATTTAATAGGCCAATTAGAGTTGATAAAGAGATGGTTGCATGTTTAACAGAATTTCAATCAGAATTGAAATAAAATATGAAATGAAACCAAAAACACATATTAGACAAATTAGTGAACAAGAAAGCTCAAATAGAAAATTTCTAAACACCATTAGCCTAAGAATATGATTTAATAAGCATATTAGAGTTGATAAAGAGATGGTTGCATGTTTAAAAGAATTTGAATCAGAATTGAAATGGAATATGAATCCAAAAACACATATTAGACAAACTTAGTGAAGAAGAAAGCTCATATAGAAAATTTCTAAACACCATTAGCCTAAGAATGTGATTTAATAAGCCAATTAGAGTTGATAAAGACATGGTTGCATGTTTAAAATAATTTGAATCAGAATGGAAATGGAATATGAATCCAAACACACATATTAGACAAACTTAGTCAAGAAGAAAGCTCAAATTGAAAATTTCTAAACACCATTAGCCTAAGAATGTGATTGAATAAGCCAATTAGAGTTGATAAAGACATGGTTGCATGTTTAAAAGAATTTGAATCAGAATTGAAATGGAATATGAACCAAAAACAAATATTAGACAAACTTAGTGAAGAAAGCTTAAATGGAAAATTTCTAAACACCATTAGCCTAAGAATGTGATTTAATAAGCCAATTAGAGTTGATAAAGACATGGTTGCATGTTTAAAAGAATTTGAATCAGAATGGAAATGGAATATGAATCCAAACACACATATTAGACAAACTTAGTGAAGAAAAAGCTCATATAGAAAATTTCTAAACACCATTAGCCTAAGAATGTGATTTAATAAGCCAATTAGAGTTGATAAAGACATGGTTGCATGTTGAAAAGAATTTGAATCAGAATTGAAATGAAATATGAAACCAAAACACATATTAGACAAACTTAGTAAAGAAGAAAGCTCAAATAGAAAATTTCTAAACACCATTAGCCTAAGAATGTGATTGAATAAGCCAATTAGAGTTGATAAAGACATGGTTGCATGTTTAAAAGAATTTGAATCAGAATTGAAATGGAAAATGAATCCAAAAACACATATCAGACAAACTTAGTGAAGAAGAAAGCTCAAATAGAAAATTTCTATACACCATTAGCCTAAGAATGTGATTTAATAAGCCAATTAGAGTTCATAAAGACGTGGCTGCATGTTTAAAAGAATTTGAATCAGAATTGAAATGGAATATGAATCCAAAAACACATATTAGACAAACTTAGTGAAGAAGAAAGCTCAAATAGAAAATTTTTAAGCACCATTGGCCTAAGAATGTGATTTAATAAGCCATTTAGAGTTGATAAAGAGATGATTGCATGTTTAAAAGAATTTGAATCAGAATTGAAATGGAATATGAAACCAAAAACAAATATTAGACAAACATAGCGAAGAAGAAAGCTCATATAGAAAATGTCTAAACACCATTAGCCTAAGAATGTGATTTAATAAGCCAATTAGAGTTGATAAAGACATGGTTGCATGTTTAAAAGAATTTCAATCAGAATTGAAATCGAATATGAAACCAAAAACACATATTAGACAAAGTTAGTGAAGAAGAAAACTCAAATAGAAAATTTCTAAACACCATTAGCTTAAGAATGTGTTTGACTAAGCCAGTTAGAGTTGATAAAGAGATGGTTGCATGTTTAAAGCGATTTGAATCAGAATTGAAATGGAATATGAAACCAAAAAAACATATTAGACAAACATAGTGAAGAAGAAAGCTCAAATAGAAAATTTCTAAACACCATTAGCCTAAGAATGTGATTTAATAAGCCAATTAGAGTTGATAAAGACATGGTTGCATGTTTAAAAGAATTTGAATCAGAATTGAAATGGAATATGAATCCAAAAGCACATATTAGACAAACTTAGTGATGAAGAAAGCTCAAATAGAAAATTTTTAAACACCATTGGCCTATGAATGTAATTTAATAGGCCAATTAGAGTTGATAAGGAGACAGTTGCATGTTTAACAGAATTTGAATCAGAATTGAAATGAAATCTGAGATCAAAAACAAATATTAGACAAACTTACTGAAGAAGAAAACTCAAATAGAAAATTTCTAAACACCATTAGCCTAAGAATGTGATTTAGTAAGCCAATTAGAGTTGGTAAAGAGCTGGTTGCATGGTCAAAAGAGTTTGAATCAGAATTGAAATGGAATATGAAACCAAAAGCACATACTAGGAAAACTTAGTGAAGAAGAAAGCTCAAAGAGAAAAATTCTAAACACCATTAGCCTTAGAATGAGATTGAATAAGCCAATTAGAGTTGATAAAGAGATGATTGCTTCTTTAAAAGAATTTAACTCGCAATTGAAATAGAATATGAAACCAAAAACACATATTAGACAAACTTAGTGAAGAAGAAAGCTCAAATAGAAAATTTCTAAACACGATTAGCCTAAGAATGTGATTTAATAAGCAAATTAGAGTTGATAAAGACATGGTTGCATGTTTAACAGAATTTGAATCAGAGTTGAAATGAAATATGCAACCAAAAACTCATATTAGACAAATTTAGCGAAGAAGTAAGCACAAATAGAACATTTCTAAACACAATTTTCCTAGGAATGTGATTCAATAAGCCAATTAGAGTTGATAAAGAG